>MU750119.1:0-42002 GCA_026770625.1 Nicotiana glauca | reverse complement strand
GGGGAGGGGGAGGGGGAGGGGAGATAAATGGGTAATTGGGTTTTGGTCCTAATTTTGGGTTTTGACCAAGCGAGCCTGGGGTTCACTTTTTCCAAAATCATTGAAGATTGAATCTTTTTCACTCCTGTGTAGTTTCAAAGATTTTTTGAATTTTTTGAATATTTGGTTAGATTCAATTAGTTTGGAGCCTAATTCTAGAGGAAAGGCCTTGGTTGAGCTTTAATTTGAGTGTAAAGTAAGGTAAGTATTGGATCTAACCTGTACTGGAGGGAATTAGGATTTTTAACTATGTGTTGTTTGGATTATGTAAGAAAATGGCATATATGCGAGGTGACAAGTGTATATACACTGTCAAGATATATGTTTTCCATGTCTTTCATTATTTCATGAATTATGTTCTTCCATGCCTTAATTGTTACATGCTTTATTGAATTATATGCCATAATTATTATTTATCATTTAATTATTCTCATACTAAATTGTTCGTCCCTTGCATGACTCCATGCTTATACTTGCCTATAATTATTTTACTTGCACATCTTGAGTGTCACATATCTTAATTGTCCTATTATTTTTGTAATATTTGTTGCATTCTATGATGTAGTTAATTTGAACGTAAAGTAAGATAAGTATTGGATCTAACCTGTACTTGAGAGAATTAGGATTTTTTTAACTATGTGTTGTGTGGATTATATAAGAAAATGGCATATATGCTAGGTGACGAGTGTATATACACCGTCAAGATATATGTTTTCCATGTCTTTCGTTATTTCATGAATTATGTTGTTTCATGCCTTATTTGTTACATGCTTTATTGAATTATATGCCATAATTATTATTTATCATTTAATTATTCTCATACTAAATTGTTCGTCCCTTGCATGACTCCATGCTTATACTTGCCTATAATTATTTTACTTGCACATCTTGAGTGTCACATATCTTAATTGTCCTATTATTTTTGTAATATTTGTTGCATTCTATGATGTAGTTAATTTGAACGTAAAGTAAGATAAGTATTGGATCTAACCTGTACTTGAGAGAATTAGGATTTTTTTAACTATGTGTTGTGTGGATTATATAAGAAAATGGCATATATGCTAGGTGACGAGTGTATATACACCGTCAAGATATATGTTTTCCATGTCTTTCGTTATTTCATGAATTATGTTGTTTCATGCCTTATTTGTTACATGCTTTATTGAATTATATGCCATAATTATTATTTATCATTTAATTATTCTCATACTAAATTGTTCGTCCCTTGCATGACTCCATGCTTATACTTGCCTATAATTGTTTTACTTGCACATCTTGAGTGTCACATATCTTAATTGTCCGGTTATTTTTGTAATATTTGTTGCATTCTATGATGTAGTTTCATTTGCGTGAGTTTGTTTAGTTTGTTAGATACCGATAAACTTGTAAAGTTTAAACTTCAAATTGTTAGAGATTCTTTGATTATTATGTGGTCCTTTACTATCTTGTACCTTTACTCTCTTGATGTATAAATTCTTATAAATTGGGATATCAAATTGTTTATGTTAATTTAAATTGTTTGGGTAGAGGGTTCCACGCAACAACTAAAATTGAAAGGTAACGAATTAAAATGGTAGAATAAAGACGGATTTTGACATTGATAAATGATGATATGGTGGGATCGGGTTGAACGCCGCAACAGATTGTATATGTGGTACTTGACATTGATAAATAATGATATAGTGGGATCAAATTGCGTGCCGCAACGGATTGTATATATGGTACTTGAAATTGATAAAGATGATGTGGTGGGATCGGGTTGTGCGCCGCAATAGTTTATATATGTTGTACGTGTCGTTATTGTTGAGTTGAACTCGACATTTTTATATGAGATTATTAGACGTATTATTCTAGGCTTTCTGATAATGAGGTTTAAGTTTACTTTCATAAGTTAATTGACTTACTTCCAATTCCTGTTTCTTTTCCTGTTATCATCATTATCACTGCATACAGATTATTGTAAGTAGCCCGCTTTAGCCTCGTCACTACTTCGTTGAGGTTGGGCTCAGCATTTATAAAGTAAATGGGATCGTTTGTAATCATACTACACTTTACACTTCTTGTACATATACTAGAGTTGTACCTAGCAGCGCTCAGTAGCTTTTACTCGGATTCAGTCGCTCTCAGAGATTTGAGGTATAGTTGCACGGTGTTCACAGCCTTGAAGTCCCCTTCCCTTCTATCTTTACTGTTTTATTGAGTTTCAAAATAGTGTATTTTGTTCAGACTTTATTTGTAGTACTCTAGATGTTCATGTACTCGTGACTCCAGGTTCTGGGTGTTGTTTAGGCTTCGTTGTTCGGTATTATTTCACTCTACTTCTGACTTATATCATTATCATTGTTAATATTTTATTTTCAATTGTTAAAATCAGTTAATTTTCTGTTTCATGTCGGCTTTCCTAGTAAGTAGATGTTAGGCATCATCATGACCCCGAGGTTGGAATTTCGGGTCGTAACATATATGATTTACAGACCAATTCATTTTTTGTGAGCATGGATGTGTCATTTAGAGAACATGTATTTCCTTTCTAGGAACTAGCATTAGAATAGAATGAACTGTTTCCTCTGCAGTCATCTATTTCACATTATCCAACAGAGGTCTTCCTTGAGAACAATGTTAAGTACTATGTACAAGAAGATGCAACTCTCCCTAAAATAGAAGCAGGTGTCCCGGAATCTATTCAAACTACAAGTGATTATGCTCAATCAACTGGACACTTGTAGAACAAGTCACTGTGCCATATTCTAATGAAACTATCAATAGTTCAGTTCATCCAATAGAAGACATATACTTGCAAAAACGAATCCATGCAAATGAAATAATAGATGTCTTAGACCTCTCTCATGCACCATTCATAGGAGATCAAGCTTCAGATGTGGTCCAAGGTACAAATAAATCAATTAGAACATCTAAGCCGCCAATTTGGTTGACAGACTATGAGACAAACAAGTAATTTACTGGGAAGTGTTCATATCCAATGTCCAATACTTTGTCTTATGCTAATCTCACAGTTGGATATCTATCTTATTTGATGGCCTTTTCAACTTGTATTGAACCTCGCTCTTTTAAGGAAGCTTCTCAAGAAAATAAGTGGATTGAGGCTATGTAACAAGAAATACAGGCTTTAGAAGATAATCATACTTGGGAGATTGTGTGATGACCCAAAAGGTCATCACTTGCTTTTAAATTAAATTTTGTGTTCCGAGGCCTTATAAAAATCTTATTTAACCTGATCTCGATTTGCGTGCACAGTCCGGGTGTGTAGCCGGAAAGTTTAAATGAGAAAAACTGTGAAAAATGATAAATTTTGAATATGAAATGAATTAATTTGATTTTAGTCAACGTTTTGGGTAAACGGACCCAAACCTGTAATTTGAGGGTCCAGGAGGGTCCGTAGGATAATATGGGACTTGGGCATATGTCCAGAATCAAATTTCGAGGTCCCAAGCCCGAGAAATAAATTTTTTTCTGAAGTTGTTTAAAGGATCTAGAAAGGAATTTTGATTAGAACATGCTGGTATCGGGCCTATATTTTGGTTCTGGCGGCCGGTACAGGTCTTATATATAATTTAAGATGATTCTATGAAATTTAGTGAGAAACAAATGTCATTTCACGTGATTCGGACTTTAAATGTAAATTTTGATGTTTTAAGAAGTTTGAAATAATTTATTGATTTCGAGGTTTAATTCGATGTTAATGATATTAATTTGGCGATTTGATTGCATGGATAAGTTCATATAGTTTTTTTTGAGTTAGTACATTTGTTTGGTTAGAAGCCTCGAGGGCTCGGGTGAGTTTTGGATGTGTTTCAAATAGTTTTAAACTCTTAAAAAGTTGCTGGTGTTCAGCTGTTGGAATTCGGATATTTCCTTCTTCGCGTTTGCGGGAGGACCCTCGCGAACACGATGTGTAAATTATGCTGAAGGAAATTCCTTCTACGCGAATGCGTAACCCAGGTCGCGAATGCGAGGCATTGAGGGGTCTTCCCATCCCGAACGCTGTCCTGGCCACGCGAAGGCGAAGGATAATTGAGCCTCGGTAGGGGAGAGGAATTAAACCTGTGCGAACGCGACCACTTGGATGTGAACGCGAAGGCTTGAGGGGTCATTTCTCCGCAAACGCGAAGGCCTAGCAGGCCTAACCACCACGAACGCGATGGACCTGTCGTGAACGCGATAAGTAATTTCGCCCAGTTATTTTAAAAGACCAGAACAGTAGCCATTACGGGATTCTCCCCAAAAACCCATAACTTCTTCATCCTAACTCTAAATTGGGCAATTTTTGAAAAGGGATTTCACCACCAATTTAAAGGTATATAATTTTAAACTCATTTTCTTCAATTTTCATTAATACCCATTAGATTTCTAGTCTTAAATCATGTTCTTAAGGGTAGAAAATTACGGATTTGGATAGAGTTAGATATTTTTGATTATTTGTGATTTAGACCTTGATTTGGGATTGAATTTTGGAATTAATAATATATTCGAGCTCGTGGGTGAATGATTGTGATTTGGTCCGAACCTCGTGTTTCGTCCAAGCGGGTCTGGGGTCAATTTTTGACTTTTTAGGAAGAATGATTAGAAAGCTATAACTAAGTATTGGAATTGGATTGTCAAGAATTTATTGATGTTATTAAGTTGATTATGTATATATATATAATTGATTTGGACCTGAATTCCAAAAGGAAAGACGGTATTTGAGGATTGAGTTGGCCGCGGAATTTCAGGTAAGTGTTCGGTCTAACCTTAGCTTGAGGGAATAGAAGTTGTATCCTATTTTCTATGTGCTTCTTGTTGAGTACGACGTATAGGCATGGTGACAAGTATCTATACGTTAGTGTCGAGCATGACCGTGAGTGTTAAATTGCAATTTGTTATGTTCTTAGATGATACTACAAATGCTTTAATTGATGATTCTTGATATTGAGAAATAATTGAGTTTGTTTTCATGGAAAGTACTTATGATTGGGTATAGGTGTTAGCTGAGATGAGTAGAAGTCGAGTTAAGATTGGTTATAGCTGATTCTCCCTTGCCGGGATGTGTTTACTTTTAACTGTTGAATCCCTTGCTGGGATAGTGTAATTTATTGTTGATCCCTTCCCGGGACCCTTGGTATGATTGTTGCTAAAGGTATATAAAAATATGAATCGGGTTGCATGCCGCAACAATACTATATATATGGATCGGGTTGTGCGCCGCAACAATATTCAATATGGATTAGGTTGCATGCCATAACAATACAAAATATCGATTAGGTTGCATACTACATCAAATGTTATAATGGATCGGGTTGCACGCCACAACAATACTATTTATATTGGATAGGGTTACACGCCACAACAATGTTAAATGATAAGGGATCTGGTTGCGCACCTCAACAGTATTATTATTGATTTGTTGTAGATTCTGATTTGTTCTCTCATATTTCTCTTAAGTTCCTGTTGGATTTGACATTTTCCCCATAGAATGCACCCCCTCCCATTTAAATCGTTAATTCCTGTTATTTTCTGATGTATATTATACAAATGCACAAGTTTATCTGAAGTCTGGTCTTAGCCTCGTCACTATCTCGTCGGGGTTAGGCCAGGCACTTACTAGCCCATAGGGTCGGTTGTGCTGATGCTACACTCTGCACTATGTGCAGATACCGGAGCAGCATTTAGGTAGTAGCATTTGGGGAGCCCGCCTTCAGTCCAACCAGAGAGCCCGAGGTAGTCCTGCAGCTGTCCGCTAGCCCGACGTTCTCTTCTATCTATTTATATGTTCTGTTTTCACTTGTTTTTGAGACAGACTATATTTCCTCTTCCAGACATTGTATGTAGCACTCATAGATAGTTCGTGGATATTGTGACACTGATTTCTGGGTAGAGGCATATATTGTTACTCTTGTACTGATGTTGGTAAATAATTAAACTAAGTCTTCCGCTTGATTTCATCTTCCGCTATTATTTTAATATTGATCACCTATTAATTTAAGTTGTTAAAAGGGATTAAAATAAATGAGTTAGAATTTCTACATTTCGTGGCTTGTCTAGCTTCTACGAGTAGGCGCCATCACGACCCCCAAGGGTGGAAAATATGGGTTATGATAAGTTGGTATTAGAGCACTAGGTTACTCTCACAATTCACGGATAAGCTCAGTAGAGTTTGAGAGATCGGTATGGAGACGTCTTTTACCATAGAGGCTACAGAGTCTTGTCGTGTGGTTTGGTTTCTCAATGCTAATTGAATTTCTACTCTATTCTTCGCAGATGGCGAGAACATGCGCTTCCTCATCTACCGATCAACAACCCGAGCCCCCATCAGCAGCTCCCACAAAGGGCAGAGGCCGAGGCAGGGGCAGAGCTCATCCTAGGGCAGCATCACCCATAGCGGAGTGTCAAGTTGACTTTGATGATAAGGTTCCGGCCCCAGCAGTTCTGGTGGGCCCAGCTTAGGTCCCAGAGTTGTTTATTGCTACCCTGATTCTTCGGGATGCTCTAGTTCGTCTAGTAGGCCTTATGGAGAGCATCACCCGGGCAAGTTTACTTTTTGTAGCACCAGCCGTCTCTCAGGCTGGAGAAGGAGCCCAAACTCCTACTACTCGCATTTCGGAGTAGGTAGCTCCCCAGTTTCAGACTCTAGCGGCCCAGCCAATTGGAGTAGTCCACCCGGTATGGTAGCTCAAACCGGCGATGGTGCAACTATGTCTGTCGATGCTTTGTGGAGATTGGACAGGTTCACCAAGCTCTTCACTACTACTCTCAGCGGTGCATCTACTGAGGATTCTCAGGATTATCTAGACAGTTGTCACGAGGTTCTTAGGAACATAGGAATAGTTGAGACCAACGGGGTCGATTTTGCCACATTTTGCTTGTCTGGATCTTCCATGACTTAGTGGAGAGATTATTGCTTGGCTAGACCCGCTGGATCACCAGCCTTGACCTGGGAGTAATTCACGCAGCTATTTCTGGAGAAGTTTCTCCCTATCACACAGCGAGATGCCTATTGGAGGCAGTTTGAGTGCCTCCAGCAGGGTTCCATGAGTGTCACCCAGTACGAGACCAGATTTATCAATTTGGCTCGCTATGCTCTTATCATACTTCCCACTAAGAGAGAGAGAGAGAAATAGAGAGAGAGATAGATAGAGAGAGAGAGAGAGAGAGAGAGGCAGTTTATTGATGGACTCATTCAGCCGATTCATCTCCAGATGGCTAGCGATACTAGGAGTGAGATATCCTTCCAGGAGGCGGCCAATGTGGCCCGAAGAGTTGAGATGGTCCTATCATAGGGGAGTGGTCATAGGGCACACAAGACACCTTGTCAGTTAGGCAAATTCAGTGGTGTCTCCTCTGGAGGTAGGGATTCGTATGGAAGAGGCCAACCTCCTAGGCCCTTTCATTCATCACTTCAGGTTTCTCACGGTGCTTCAAATGGTTGTGGGTCTTACATGTAGTATTCTTGTCAGCAGCCCTACAGTGCACCACCGACACCTATCAGTGCACTGCCACTCCAAAGTTTTCGGGGAGGTCATTTAGGCCGTCAAGGTTAGTCTCAATTTCTTCAGTCGTAGTACTCGAGTGGATGTTATGAGTGTGGTGAGTATGGTCATATCAGGAGGGCTTGTTCGAGGTTGATGGGTACTCAGTCACAGTAGCAGGGTTCCCGTGCTATGGTTCGGGCACCAGGTGTTCCACAACCCGCCCAGCCAGTTAGAGGTGGGGACAGAGGTAATAGAGGTAGAGGTAAAGGTGCTAGAGGTAGAGCTCAGACCACTAGGGGTGGAGGCCAGCCAGTCGCAGGCCCTCCCAGAGAGGTAGACCAGGGTGGAAGGGCCCAGCCCTGATGTTATGATCTTCCAGCCAGGCCTGAGGCTGAGGCTTCCGATGTAGTTATCAAAGGTACTGTTTTGGTTTGTGATAGAGATGCTTTAGTGTTATTTGATCCAGGGTCTACATACTTGTATGTGTCATCTTATTTTGCATCGTATCTGGTCATGCCAAGTGATTCTTTGAGTGCTCCTATTTATGTCTCTACCCAAGTAGTGATTCTATTATGGTAGATCTAGTCCATCATTCTTGTATTGTGGTGATTGAGGGTCTTGAGACTCGTGTAGATTTTTTGCTTCTGGACATGGTTGATTTCGATATTATATTGGGGATTGACTGGTTATCACCTTACCACGCTATCTTGGACTATCATCCCAAGACTATGACCTTAGCCTTACCGGGTTTGCCTCGTTTAGAGTGGAGAGGGACTCCTAGTCATTCTACCCGTAGCATTATCTCTTATGTGAAGGCTCTACATATGGTCGTGAAGGGGTGTTTGGCCTATTTGGCTTATGTTCGCGATTCTAGTGCTGAGGCCCCTTCTATTGATTTTGTGCCCATTATTTGGGAGTTTCCAGAAGTATTTTCTTCAGACCTGCCATGTATGCCATTCGATCAGGATATTGACTTTTGCATTGATCTTGATCCGGGCACTCAGCCCATTTCTATCCCACCGTATCGTATGGCCCCGCCCGAGTTGAAAGAGTTAAAGGAGTAGTTGCAAGACTTGCTTGAGAAGGGTTTTATTAGACCTAGTGTTTTGCCTTGGGGTGTGCTGCTGTTGTTCATTAAGAAGAAGGATGGGTCAATGAGAATGTGTATTGATTACCGGCAATTGAACAAGGCTACAATCAAGAATAAGTATCAGCTGCCAAGGATTAATGATTTGTTCAATCGGCTTTAGGGTGCCAAGGTATTTTTAAAGATTGACTAGAGATCTAGCTACCATCAGTTGAGGATTAGGGCATCCAATGTCCCTAAGACAACTTTCCGCACTCGGTACGGGCATTATGAGTTCTTGGTGATGTTATTCGGGTTGACAAATTCCCCAACAACTTTTATGGATTTCATGAACTTTGTGTTCGGGCCTTATTTAGATTCATTTGTGATAGTGTTCATTGATGATATATTGATATATTTTTGCAGCCAGGAGGAGCACGAACAACATCTTAGAGTGGTTCTTCAGACCTTGAGGGATAGTCAGTTATATTCTAAATTTTCAAAACGTGAGTTATGGTTGGGTTCAGTTGCATTTCTGGGTCATTTTGTATCAATAGAGGGTATTCAGGTTGACCCGAAGAAGATTGAGGCAGTCAAGAGCTGGCCTAGGCCAGCATCAGCTACAGACATTCGGAGTTTCTTGGGATTGGTAGGCTACTATCATTGGTTTGTGGAGGGGTTTTCATCTATTGCAGCCCTAATGACTAGGTTGACCCAGAAAGGTGCCTAGTTCAGATGGTCATACGAGTGTGAGGCGAGTTTTCAGAAGCTCAAGACAGCTCTGACTACAACACCAGTGTTGTTTCACAGGTTCAGGGCCTTATATAGTTTATTGTGATGTATCTCGTGTTGGCCTTGGATCAGTGTTAATGCAGGATGGCAAAGGTCATTGCCTATAATTCGCAGTAGTTAAAGATTCATGAGAAGAACTATTCGGTTTATGATTTGGAGTTAGCAGCCATTGTCCATACATTTAAGATCTGTAGGCATTATTCGTACGGCATGGCATGTGAGGTGTTTATGGATCACAAGAGTCTGCAGTATTTTTTCAAGAAAAAGGAGTTGAATTTGAGGCAAAAGAGATGGTTGGAGTTGTTTAAGGACTATGATATCACCATTTTATATCATCCAGGAAGGGCCAATGTGGTGGCCGATGCTTTGAGTAGGAAGTCAGCCAATATAGGCAGTCTCGCTTATATTTCGGTGAGACCGCTTGCCTTGGATGTTCAGGCTTTGGTCAATCAGTTCGTGAGGCTGGATGTTTCTGAGCCCAGTCATGTGTTAGCTTGCACGATTGCTCATTCTTCTTTATTGGAGAATATTCATGATCGATAGTACGATGATCTCCATTTGTTTGTCCTTAGAGACACGGTGCAGCACGAAGGTGCCAAGCAGGTTAGCTTAGGTGATTATGGAGTCTTGAGACTATATGGTTGAGTTTGTGTGCCTAATATGGATGGACTTAGATAGTTGATTTTAGAGGAGGCACATAGGACACGAAGATGTATCAGGATTTGCGGCAGCATTATTGGTAGCAAAGAATGAAGAAGGATATCGTTACATATGTGGCTCGGTGTTTGAATTATCAGTAGGTTAAGTGTGAGAATCAGAGGCCCGGTGGTTCATTTCAGAGGATTGAGCTTCCCTAGTAGAATTGGAAGCGGATCACTATAGATTTCATTGGTGGACTCCCCCAGACTCAGAAGAAGTTCGACGTAGTATGGGTCATTGTTGATAGGCTGACCAAGTCAGCATATTTCATTCATGTGGCAGTCTCCTATTCTTCTGAGAGGTTAGCTTAGATCTATATCTAGGAGATTGTTCGCCTTCATGGTGTGCCCATGCCTATCATTTCGGATGAGGTACGCAATTCACCTCGCATTCCTAGAGATCAGTTCAGCAAGAGTTAGGCACATGGGTTGAGTTTAGCACAACATTTCATCCCCAGACGGAAGGGCAGTCCAAGCGGACTATTCAAATTTTGGAGGATATACTCCGAGCTTGTGTCATTGACTTTGGAGGCTCGTGGGATTAGTTTTTTCCTTTAGAAATGTTTTCCTATAACAACAGTTACCAGTCAAGTATCCAGATGGCTCCTTATGAGGCTTTATATGGTAGGCGGTATCGGTCTCCGATTGGATGGTTTGAACCGGGACAGGCTCGGTTGTTGTGTACAGATATGGTTCAAGATTCCTTGTTTAGGATCATTCAAGATGGGATTTGTACAGCTCAGTCTAGGCAAAAGAGTTATGCTGACCGCAAGGTTCAAGATTTGGCTTTCATGGTCAGTGAGGGGGTATTGCTTCGAGTGTCGCCTATGAAGGGCGTGATGAGATTTGGGAAGAAGGGCAAGCTTAGCCCTAGGTTCATTAGTCCGTTTGAGATTCTTGATAGAGTGGGAGAGGTGGGTTATAGACTTGCATTGCCGCCGAGCTTATTAGCCATGCATCTAGTGTTTCATGTGTCTATGCTTCGAAAGTATCATGACGATCCACCCCACGTGTTAGATTTTAGCACTGTCCAGTTGGACAAGGACTTTTCTTATGAGGAGGACCATGTGGCTATATTCTAGATCGGCAGGTTAGTCAGTTGAGGTCAAAGAGGTTTCCTTCTGTTCGTGTTCAGTGAAGAGGTCTGCCTGTTGACGCATCGACTTGGGAGTCCGAGTCCGATATGCGGAGCCGTTATCCCCATGTTTTCCCTGACTCAGGTACTTCCTTCTTCTGTCCGTTCGAGGATGAATGGTTGCTTTAGAGGTGGAGAATAAATTGAATTCTGTGTTCCGAGGCCTTAAAAAAACTTTTTTAGCCTCGCCTCGATTTTGCGTGCGTAGTCCGGGCGCATAGCAAGAAATCTTAAATGAGAATAAAAAAGATAAATTTTGACTACAAAATGAACTAATTTGACTTCGGTCAATGTTTTGGATAAATGGACCTGGACCTGGACCCGGACCCGTGATTTGACGGTTTCGAAGGGTTCGTAGGAAAATATAGGACTTGGGAGTATGCCCGGAATCGAATTCCGAGGCCCCAAGCTCAAGAAATGAATTTTTGAAGAAAATTATTTTTTAAAAGGATTTTGAAAGGAATTTCATTTAGAACATGCTGGTATCGGGCCCGTATTTTGGTTCCGTCGCCCGGTACAGGTCTTATATATGATTTAAGATGATTCTATGAAATTTGGTGAGAAACGTATGTCATTTGACGTGATTCGGACTTTAAATGAAAATTTTGATATTTTAAGAACTTTGAAATAATTCATTAATTTGGCAATTTGATCACATGGGTAAGTTCATATGGTGTTTTTGAGTTAGTATGTATATTTGGTTAGGAGCCCCAAGGGCTCAGGTGAGTTTCAGATGTGATTCGGAAGGTTTTAAACTCTTAAAAAGTTGTAGGTTTTCAGCTGTTGGAATTATGATATTTCCTTCTTCGCGTTTGCGGGAGGGCCCTCGCGAACACGATGTGTAAATTATGCTGAAGGAAATTCCTTCTACGCGAATGCGTAACCCAGGTCGCGAATGCGAGGCGTTAGGGGCACTTTCCTTCGTGAACGCGATCTTGGCTATGCGAACATGAAGACTAATTGAGCCTAGGCAGGGGAGGGGAATTAAACCTACGCAAACGTCACCACTTGGACGCGAACGCGAAGGATCGAGGGGTCGCTTATCCACAAATGTGAGCTACCTTCCGCGAACGTGAAGGCCTAGTAGGCCTAACCCATCGCAAACGCGATGGACCTGTCACGAATGCGATGAGTAATTTTGCCCAGTTATTTTAAAAGACCAGAACAGTAGCCATTACGGGATTTTCACGAAAAACTCATAACTTCTTCATCTTAACTCTAAATTGGGAAAATTTTGAAAGGGGATTTCACCACCAATTCATAGGTATGTAATCTTAGACTCATTTTCTTCAATTTCCATTAGCACCCATTAGATTTCTAGGCTTAAATCATGTTCTTAAGGGTAGAAAATTAGGGATTTAGGTAGAGTTAGGGCTTTTTGATTATTTGTGATTTGGACCTTATTTTGGGGTCAAAATTTGGAACTAATTATATATTCAGGTTCGTGGGTGAATGGGTGATCGGGTTTTGTTCCGAACCTCGTGTTTCGACCAAGCGAGCCAAGGGTCAATTTTTGACTTTTTGGGAAGACTGATTAGAAAGCTATAATTAAGTATTGGAATTGGATTGTCGAGCATTTATTGATGTTATTAAGTCGATTATGTATAGATACTATTGATTTGGAGCCGAATTCGAAAGGAAAGGTGGTATTTGAGGATTAAGTTGGCAGTGAAAGTTTGAGGTAAGTATTCGGTCTAACCTTAGCTTGAGGGAATATGAGTTGTGTCCTATTTTCTATGTGATTCTTGTTGAGTACGATGTATAAGCATGGTGACGAGTATCTATACGTTAGTGTCGAGCATGACCGTGAGTCTTAAATTGCAATTTGTTATGTTCTTAGATGATACTACGGATGCTTAAATTGATGATTCTCGATATTGAGCAATAGTTGAGTTTGTTTTCATGGAAAGTACAAATGATTGGGTATTGGTGTTAGCTGAGATGATTAGAAGTTGAGTTAAGATTGATTATAGCTGATTCTCCCTTGACGGGATGTATTTACTTTTACTGTTGAATCCCTTGCTGGGATAGTGTAGTTTATTGTTGATCCGTTGTCGGGACCCTTTGTATGATTGTTGCTAAAGGTATATAAAAATATCGATCGGGTTGCACGCTTCAACAATACTATATATATGGATCGGGTTGTGCACCGCAATAATATTAAATATGGATCGGGTTGCACGCCGCAACAATACAATATATGGATTGGGTTGCATGCCCCAACAAATTTTATAATGGATCAGGTTGCACGCCGCAACAATACTATTTATATTGGATCGGGTTGCACGCCGCAATAGTGTTAAATGATAAGGGATCGGGTTATGCGCCGCAACAGTATTATTATTGATTTTTTGTAAATTCTGAGTTGTTCTCTCATATTTCTCTGAAGGTCCTATTGGATTTGAAATTTTCCTCGTAGCATGTATCCCCTCCCATTTAAATCGTTTATTCCTATTATTTTCTGTTTTATATTATACAAATGCACAAGTTTATCTGGAGTCTGGTCCGAGCCTCGTCACTACCTCACCGGGGTTAGGCCAGACACTTACCAGCACATGGGATTGGTTGTGCTGATGCTACACTCTTCACTATGTGCAGATACTGGAGCAACATTTGGGCAGTAGCATTTGGGGAGCTAGCCTTCAGTCCAGCCGAGAGCCCGAGGTAGCCCTGCAGGCGTCCGCAGGCCCGGCGTTCTCTTCTATCTATTTATATCTTCTGTTTTCTCTTATTTCTGAGACATACTATATTTCCTTTTCTAGACATTATATGTAGCACTTATAGACTGTCCGTGGATATTGTGATACCGATTTTTGTGTAAAGGCATGTGTTGGTATTCTTGTACTGATGTTAGTATTTAATTTGACTAAGTCTTCCTCTTGATTTCGTCTTCCGCTATTATTTTAATGTTGATCACCTATTAATTTATGTTGTTAAAAAGAATTAAAATGGATGAGTTAGAATTTCTACATTTCGTGGCTTGCCTAGCTTCTACGAGTTGGCGCAATCACGACCTCCGAGGGTGGAAAATACGGGTCGTCACAGATAGTAGATCTACTAGTAGGGAAACAAGCTAGTGGATCCAAATGGGTGTATAAAATTAAATATAGAGTAAATGGAGAAGTAGAAAGATTCAAATCAAGGCTAGTTGCTAATGAATACAACCAAAAGGAGGGACTTGACTATCATGACTTATTCTTATATGTGGCTAAAATGGTCAAAATGAGGACAATCATTAGCATAGCTGCTATTCCAAATGGATATTAACAATGCCTTCCTACAAGTGACCTTTATGAAGAGGTATACGCGAGTTTGCCACGAGGATTTCACTTACAAGGGGGAAAGAAAGTGTATAAGCTTTTGAAATAACTTTATGGGCTTAAACAAGCCTCGTGACAATGAAATATCAATCTTACTGAACCTTGTTTAATAGTGGATAGGAACAAAGTGCTTTTGATCAATTCTCTTTTCACCAAGAAACAAGAGACTGGGAGGGTAACTATCCTCATCTATGTGGATGATTTAATCATCACTGGAAGTAATTCTTCATTGGTACAAGATGCAAAAATGACTTTGCATAGTCAGTTTAAAGTTAAAGATTTGGGAGAGTTGAGATACTTTCTTGGAATAGAAGTGATGAGATCAAAGAGGGGAATCTTACTCAATCAAAGAAAACATACCCTGCA
This sequence comes from Nicotiana glauca, assembly GCA_026770625.1. NCBI lineage: Eukaryota > Viridiplantae > Streptophyta > Magnoliopsida > Solanales > Solanaceae > Nicotiana > Nicotiana glauca. Next base: position 27,120 of record MU750119.1, on the reverse strand, counting down.
ATGGATTTCACAAGTTGGGCTGAGTGGATCTAAGCATGTTACTACATCTATATAACTTAATCAGAGATTGACCATTGTAGATTATGACTCTTATGTGGGGAAATCAGGTGATCTAAAGTTAGCAGACATCACAACGTACCAACAGTTGATTGGGAAGCTCTTATACTTAATAATTACACGACTAAATATAAGTGTTGTTGATACCCAATTTTGCCCTCATTTTTTTAAAATATATATATGCTTTCAAACACCAATTTTTCATAATTTTTAGAGCTTTTAAATTGATTTTTCCTGCATTTAAATTACTTGAATAATTATTAATTACTCCTTCAAATTATTTTTTTTATGACTTAGTTATCTAAAACTATTATTTGCACCTATAATATATGTTTCAAATATTTTATTTCTTTCGTATAATTACATTAGCATTCTTTAAGTTGTTTATCAAATTTTGCAATAATAGCCTATATTAATATACAAATGCTCCTTATTTATACTATTTGTGTCAAAAATAGCATTTTATATTTTTATAATATTAAATCATTATTCTTAATCATTTTAGTGCATAAAAATTATTTTTTTACTCATTTACTATTTTAAATTGTTTTGCTAAATTATATGTGCTTAAAAGGCTGGCCCAATTTTGAGTGATTTTTTCGGACCAAATTGGCCTATTACCTTAGCCCAATAAACCCAGCCCAAACCAAATAACCCGTTAACCTAAAACCCGGTTGATACCCATTCTAATTGACCCACCCCATTTATTTTTAATCTTTGTCGTTGATCTTTTAGGATCAACGACGCTCGTTCATTTTCCTCTTTTAATTAACTCTAACCCAGAAACCCTAACCCTATTTCCCTTGAGACGTCGCCTATAAACTCTCTCTGTCTCACTTCTCTCTGAAGAACCCTAATTGTCGCCCTTCACTAATCCCCCTTTCTAATCTCGTTAGCCATGGGATTCTCCCCATTATTTACTTATCATATTAGTGTTCCCCTGTTACTGGGTGTTTCTTTATGGTATCACTTAGTACTTTCCTAAATATGGCAAGTACTACCTCTCAATTTCTAAGCCGTCCAACGTTAATCGTCTAAATCTGGACGATATCTTGTCCATATGCATCATGACCAGACTATATGGGGTAGCCAAGATTTCTGGTCAATCTTCAATTTTGGTAAACTAGGGTTTACCTATTTTTCCCTAATCCAATTTTTTAATGATGCTACATGTTAATACTTCCTTATTTTTGTTTGATTTTTACAATTTTCCTTATTTACTTGTTTGATTTCTGTCGCTATATAAATCCTCCCCCTTCCCCTTTGAAACTAGACTTTTAAACGATAATCTCACTAAAAATTTGAAGTTTTTTTCTATTATTACTTCCTTATCTTATTCTGTACTTTGTTTTGGCCGACTGGAATCCAAGGCCACAGAGAATCTACTGTTCGAACTTTCTCTGGGTGCGAGCATTGACCAGGGTTCTTGTGAAGCTCTTGGGAACTTTTATGCATTAAGGTTCTGGGTTCTTGTGGATCTTTTGTTCTTTATTGTTGTCCGTTTAATTGGTAAGCCACTTGGCTTTTGCAATTTCATCCTTATGAGTCTTTGATTTGCATGTGTTCTCACCTCTGAAACCCATGGCATAATGAGTTTCTAGGTTACTTTTATGCACGACTCTGTCAACTCTGCTTTGTTTTAAGTCTCTTTAGTATTTAACTTCTCATAACGCTACTAGTTCTGAGATTGCCTAAGTTTAACTGGGATAAATCTGACCCTCCTAAGCTCATTTAACTAATGTATTGGTGCCTGAATATTGATAAATATGCTTACTTGCTTTTTCCCGAATCTCTGTAATGAATGCTTCACACTTGTGTTAGAACTTCCTACATTAATTATGACGATTCTCTACTATTTTGTCACTAAGCATGCTCAGTTGATCTCATACCCATTTTAGTGAGTGTTTGAGTTTTGGAACAATCATCTCAATTTGTTTGAACTACCTCAAGATACTAGGGTGAATCTCTAACATAATCTGGACCTTCTTTAGGTAATTAGTCTACTGTGTCAATGCTATAATACCTATATGTGTTGTTTGACATGAGCTTACATTTCCACTCGGTTCTGAATCTCTGTAATGTTTGTTTTGTATATATCATGTATTTTAACCTATGTTAAGACCTCTTTTATCAACTATGATCTTGCTTCCCTGCTAATATGTCCCTCAGTATGTCTTTGGCTCACCTAATTCCTTGTTCCTTCAATGATTATTTGGCTTGTCACAATGTGTGCTCCCTATCATGTCTCAATGCAGTTTTGCCTCCTGATGAGAGTTAACATGTCTGTCTTATGACAATAGGATGTATACTTAGCATAATTTGGACCTTTTAGGGTTTCAACTTGTTTAGTATTGTGTATCTATGCATGATAACCTCTTGCAAACTTGTTTCTCCCCTAACTCTTTCAATATGTGTTTGTTATGTGCTACTTTGCTAAGTGTCGAAATCCTATTGAATCTGCTTCTAAGTCATGTGACCTGCTTGATTAGCTGCTTTGTATGCTCAACTTGGTTATGTCTACTTTAGGTTATAAGTATATTCCCAACTTTTGTCGCTTAACCACTGTTTATTCTCCCTTATTTGTTATCTATACTATTCTGAACTTCTCATTCTTAGTCGGCTGAAAGCCAAGGCTACTAAGGCTCTTACTACAGACCTCCTTAGTATGAGCACTGCTCGAGGTCCATTTGAGACCCTACTGAACTCTGACACAGTAGGATTTAGGTCCTTAGTCACTCCCTGAAACTTGAACTATCCCACTCAACCTTTTCTTCCTATTATGCCTGGGTTTTATGTGGTTCAATGCTTGGCAACATGGTTATGTGATTTGGCTTTGAGCTCTTCTATGGATTATGGATTGTGTTGGTGAATATGGCTCCTTGTTGGAAGTCTGGGTATGCTGCATGAGAATTGCTGAAGGCCCAGACAGTGCTAGGTATTTCTTTTGGGCATGTTGTGGGCCTACTGTTATTATTTATACCACATTTGTAATTACTTTATTATTGGGCCTGTAATAATTTTGTAACGAACAATAGGGTGTTAGTAAAATGGGGAATGGCTAGATTTTTAATGTTTATATAAAAGGGGCAGACAATATGGCTATAGGACTTCATGATTTACTTGCTATTCAATCACTATGTGCACCATAGAAATCATGTCATTAGGGGAAGCACAAACACACACACATACACACACACACACACTATCTGCTAGCGAGTATGAATTCAAATGCTGCAATTATTCTTAATGCTACGTGTTACTAGAAAACCTGCATATAGGAACAAATGTCAATGAACTTTCCTTCAATTCACTTCAAATCATGCCTATAGGATTTTGATCACTTCATTCGCTACTGTATCTCACTAATCACTAGAAATCATGCCTATAGGATTTTGATAATTTCATTTGTTATTGTATCGCACTGTTCACTAGAAATCATACCTATAGGACTAAGTATAACAATAAAATGAGTTCACAGTGTCAACTGTTAGAGATCCTTCCTATAGGGTATAATTACTCGTTCTGTTAATGATGGACATCTAAAATACTATTTACTATTTGTTCCTGCTGATGTCATCAAGCCTAAGTAATTCTGGGCTCCTCCAATGGTTTTTTCATTATTCCTTACAGCACGAGTCACCTAGACACAACAGGTTTAATAACTGAAAACCTGTAATCTCAATAATCAGCGTATATAATCCTGTATGTGAGTAGCGCCCAACCTCTCAAACTGCTTGTATGCTTTGATGCATTGTCATAAAGAAATTGTCTATAGGGCTTAAGGTTCTTAATTCTAAATTGCCTAACATGATAATTTGTCTTGCGTGCATTTGTTGCTTATGTGTGGAGGCAAACTTGAGCCCTTAACTGCCCATATTTGAAGTACAATGTGTTTTTGTATGTCGCCTAGTTTTGACATTTTTGAGCAACCTAAGTAAAGTTTAGAACCGCCCAAATAGAGGTGCAAAACCTCATGGACCATAGGCATGTAACAGGTAGTGCATGCATATGGTACGACTTAAAATTGAATTAGAGCATTTTGAGGTAAACAACTTTAACATAGTAATCGGGTAACAGGAGATGATAGTCTGTGTCCACTGTATAATATGAGTAACTCCCTACCTCAAGAGAGTTATGAAGTATTATTTATGTTGCACGAGGTGTTCTTTAGGCTAAAAATCTTAGGACCCCTGCCCCCTTTCTCTTTATACGTTGTTATTAGATCTAAATAGTTGTACCCCATCTATTCGCACTAAGATCAGTATTAATCATGTTGCAATAAGGTTCTTTGACTTCTGAATTCCCTTTGTTTATTTGATCACCTAGCTTAATTGTAATCCATGTAATCTTAAGTTCGGCCAGAACACACAGTTGTAAACCTCAAAGAGTGTCTCACACCTTCTTTTTGAGGTAATTTGAGCCTTTTCTCGATCTTTGGTGGCACAGACTAGTCAAACAGAGTTATCTGCAGAATAGGTGCCCTAACGCACCTTAAAATTTGTTAGGTGGTGACTCTTCTCCTTTTAGCACTCTAACACCCATTTTAAAAGGAGTTGTCATTACGTCGAAACCCGCTTTCATGAGAAAATGAGGCACGACAAGCTTTGCAGTTCAGAGTTTGAGTCAATTCATGCGAAGGCCTAAATAGTCATATATGGAGGCATCTTTAGCCAGATATACAAAAGGATATCAAGATTTATGAGTATTGCTTCAAGCAAGTCCAATTGACAGTATCATTGCCTACTGTGATTCTGATTGGGCTGCTTATCCAAACATAAAGAGGTTTGTTACCGGCTACGTAATAAATCTAGGAAGTCATTGATTTCCTGGAAGTCTAAGAAGCAACAAAAAATGAGTAGAAGTTTTGCAGAAGCGGAATACAGAAGCACGGCAGCAGATGTGGCTAAGGTCATACGGCTTTCAAGTTTGTTGGATGAATTGGGGATTAATGTATCAAAACCTGTGAACCTACTCTGTGGCAACAAGGCAACGATACAGATAGAAGGGAATACTATCTTCCATTAAAGAATAAAGCACATCGAGATAGATTATTATTTTATTAGAGAAAAGATCAAGCCAGGCCTTATTGCAGCTCATCATGTTCCTTTTTCTCCGCAGCTTGCATACTTGTTAACCAAAGGCTTACCTACAACCCAACATAGTCACTTACTTTCCAAGCTTGAAGTGTTAGATCTATTTCACCCTTCAGTTTGAAGGGGAGTATTGGAAGATAGTGGGTAAGGGAAGTTTAGTCTTTTCTAACACACTATTTGTTAGACACGTGAGGAGAGAGTGGTTATATACCCACACATGAAGTATTTCAGATACATTTATTATATACAATCGATAAGATTAGTTATCCTTCTTTAAATTCTCTCTTAGATTTCATCTTTGCTTCAATGCAAGTGCTTAGATCTCGATTCAAGCTAAACTGCAGAGTATATCAGAATGTTAGCACCACTGTATTCTCTCATATGTACTTTTCTCTTTTAGATTAGTAGATTGGTGTGGGACAATTGACCAAATAATATTAAATATGAATTTTTAGTATAATTCTTTTTTAGCGGCACCAAGGTTTGCTTACTAGTTTCCGCATGCACCTTATTATTTTTTATCCCAATAGCCAAAGCGAAATTGAAGACAGATTCATATCAATTTGTAAAAAAGAAAAAGTCAGGAATACTACATGTGGAGATAAATTCTCAACCATATGTTCAACATACCTCGTGCTGCTTCTTTAAAATAAAAAGGCCAAATACACACATAGAGTTGTCACGATTTTCAACTTAGACCCCTAAACTGATGATGTTTCTTATTAAACGTGTAAAGTACATGTAAAGTATATGTGTTGAACCCTTCATTACAAGCCAGCAAAATAAATCAAGTGCGGTGATGTGGCAAAGACAACGAATAAAATGAAGCCATGAGGCCTTTGAGTCCAATTATTTACAACAAAAAAATCTTGAGCCCAAAAAACTGAACAAGACGCTATCTTCAGAACACACACACCCGGTAGTCATCTCCTTCACCGGAAATCCATTCCTCCCCCTCCATCGGCTTAATTCCATAAAAACACTTTCCCACCTCATCTTCAGAGAGTTCTTGGAAGCATTTTCATCGAATGAACCACTACTGAAGTCAAACTCAACAAATCGCGAGCTTGAGATCGATAACCTAAAAGAGTAAACACTCCTGGACATCATTATTACTCCTAATATATATTTAGGCTAAAGGTTCGATTTCTGCTATTTAACTTTTTATCATTTAAACTTTTTTAGAGCTAACGAAAAATATGGTAGAGACGGAATATATAGTAACTTTTTGTCTTTTTCAGCCTTCACAATCGGAAATACCAGGACTAAGGACTTGTAAAGCCACTAAACTTTGGGTATTCACTGCTAGAAATCCGAAAAAAGCGACCACGAAAAGCGACCAAAGTTGATCGCTTACTAGCCAAAAAGCGACCAAACATGCCTGGTCCATATTAAGCTGGTTACTTTACCTTAGGGACCAAAGTTGGTCGCTAATTTAGCGACCAACTTTGGAATCTCAGTTAAAAGGACCAAATTTTCCGGGTAAATAAAATAGCGACCAACTTTGATCACTACAATATTTTAGTATTATAATTTCGACGACCATAGTTGGTCTCTTTATGTAAATTACGTTTAGTTATTTATTATTAATCATAAAATAGCGACCAACTTTGGTCTGTAAAAAAAATATTATATTATAAAATTTGAAAAATAGCGACCAAAGTTGGTCGCTATACTATAAGTATTTTTAATTTATTTTTAAAATAATCGACCAAAGTTGGTCGCTAACTTCATGAATTATTATTTTTTTAATAAGTGACCAACTTTTGTCGCTATATTTCCAGAAATTGTTAATTTTCTGGGAAATAGCTACCAAAGTTGGTCGCTTTTTGTGAAATCTAGGATATATAGAGACCAACCTTGGTCGCTATTTCCCAAAAAATTATTTTTTAATAGAAAAGCGACCAAATAGCGACCAAAGTTGGTCTCTTTTTTGGGTATATTGCTGGCAGTAACTGCCTGTTTTGGCAGCTACACCACCTGCCAGCTTACCAAAATTCCTAAATAGGCATTTTATTCCAACAACAACAACAACAACAACACAATAACAACATTATAACGAACAAAGTATAAAGTTCAATAGAACTTTATACTTTAATCTAACCAAACTAATAAGTTAACTGTTATTACAAAACCATTCGAAAACCGATTGTATTTGTCCAGTATAAACTAATAAGTTCAAAGATTGTTCTGTACATCATTATCATCACCGTTTGATGAACTTTCTTCACCATGACGGTATCCAGAATGGGCAATTTGTGGAGGATGGGAAGAACGATCACGGGGAGGACGGGAGGACTGAGCACGGGGAATACGAGCCTCTGGCGATGACTCACGAGACTGGGGAATCGAAAAACTGCCAGAAGCTAGGAGAGATTTGATCTGCTCTTGCATGCCCTTGTACTGAGCTTGCATGCCAGAGTACTACATATCTCTAAGCCTTTCTCTCTCCTTGGCGGCTTCTAGCTCGGATGTGAGCTTTTCTACAATCTCCCGCATAGAGGAGAGGCTCTCCCCATCAAGTTGCTCGGGTTGGGAGGAAGTCCCTATTCCTTGCACTCCACACTTATAGCGATGGAATTTCTTATTAGGAAGCCTGTATACCTTCCCCTATTTTGGACCGCCAGCAGCCTGCGTCCACATTCTCTTAACATCCTCGTCTGATAGTTGGATTGGTGCACCCGACTCATTAGGTGGCTGACTGCGTATGAATAGCTCCACTTCAGCTGTGAAGCGACCCTATAAGAAAAATTACATTGAATTACAATTTCAAAATTTATATAAAAGTAAATCAAAATTCTTAATGAAAAGTGAAAACTTACATGTACAGTCGAGGCTCGACCCTTGACCCACCTTTTTTGGTCCGTCTCTTTCTTCTTCTTTACAATATGAGTCTCCTTGAAGAGCTCATGTTGGTTCATCAGATGCCCCAACTTTTTTTCCTGAAAACTCATAAATTTTAGTTAATAAACAGAATACATATAATACATATACTTTAAAAATTAAAATAAATTAAGCAATTACGTACCATTCTTCGTTTTATCGTCCCTAGGCTGATCGCACCTCCAGTGTGCAAGGATCCTCCCTTCTCAGATGCCCGGGCTTTCTTTCCTTTTTCGCTCTTCTGTAAGAACTCTGCTGTAAGACATTGCCTTTGCAAATCATCCCATAAATCCTGAAGCAACCAGCCAGGCTTCTGGTTCAACCGCCTAGCTTTGGAAAACAATGGGACAACCTCTTTCGAGCTTTTAGATGGAAATTTGCAGCCACTTCCGCGCTATAGCGGTATTCCCATACACACTTGCTCTGTATTTCAAAAGTCAAGTATTATATGAAAATATCATAAAAGCTATATTCGATATATTATACTTAGCTTTTGTTAGCTAATAATTATTCAAAAGTTAAGTGCATTAACAATTTGTAATATAGTATATTAGTGCATTAGCTAATATATATATATATATATATATATATATATATATATGCAATAAGTATTAGTGCATTAGCTAATAAAACCTAAGTATTAATGCGCTTAAATGTTTATTAATTATATATTAACGCACTAAGCTTTTATCGAATATATATATAACAGCTATATTCGTTATATATAAGCTAAATTCGATATAATATTAGCTAAATTCGATATGTATAAGCTAAGCTATATTCTATAATACATATTTAGATGGAAATATCATAAATATAAAAATTATAATGCTTAAGTAGGCCCAGGCAACATCCACTATTGGACCCCTACGTGGATTCCAGGACTCCCCCTCCTGCCACGACCCAATTCCCACCCGGTCGTGATGGCGCCTCTCGTAAAGACAACGCCAGCCAACGGAATAATAACACCTCATTTTAACAGTTATTTAGCATGAATAAGTCTAAAACATAGATAATGTACTCATAAGTGCGGAATAAAACATGATAAACATGGATACCATCACAAATCAGCCCGAAATCGGGGTGTCACAAGTCACGAGCTACTACAGAGTTTACTAAAATAATACAAGTCTGGAACTAGGAGAAAAGTCCGAAGATAATGTAAATACAGAAGATAAGGGAGAAAACGGGCTATGGACGTCGACAGCTACCTCGTCACTCCTAGTCCGCCTGGTCTAGAAGGAAATCAGCGCTCAGGAATGAACTCTGCGATGCATGTATCTGCACACATGGTGCAGGGAGTAATGTGAGTACTCCGACCCAGTGAGTAATAAAAATAAAAAATGACTGAGAACATAAAATCCCATGAAGGCACAAATAATGCTATCTCACGCAGTAAAATCAGTTAAACAGTAAAACCAGTAAAATATAGCAAGAATTCACTTTAAAAACAGTTAAAAACAAATATTCTCGACCAGTAAGAAATGCTCAGAAACCTGCCCCTCGCGCGCAATATCAAACACTTAGCACAGTATCAGCCCTGCGGGCTTAGTATCAATCACATAGTACAATATCAGCCCCTTGGGCTCACTCTCAAATCACATGGGTACACGCGCTCACTGTGGGTGTGCAGATTCCGGAGGGGCTCCTACAGCCCAAGCGCTATATCATCATAAGGCCTGAAAGCCTATACATATGAACATGAAGCCTGAAAGCCTTCTCATAATACACTCGAGGCCTGAAAGCCTCCTCACATAACACTCGAGGCCTGAAAGCCTCCTCACATATCACTCGAGGCCTGAAAGCCTCCTCACATATCACTCGAGGCCTGAAAGCCTCCTCACATATCACTCTAGGCCTGAAAGCCTCCTCACGTCACTCATCATATCCTCACACATGGCCCTCGGCCTCAATCAGTCCAAAAATAATCATAAGCCCCCGGGCATCAGTGAAACAATAATGCTCAACTCAAATAATAGTTCAAATATCAGTTAAAACTCAAGTTTGAGTAAAAATATTGCTAAGTTTATGAAACAGGGTTTTCAAATGGACTGAGTTCAAATAATATTTGAAATAGTGAGGAAAATAGTGATGAAAGCTCATAAGGAGTTCAAATATGGCAATAAGCCCCAAATATGGCAATAAGCCCCAAATATGGCAATAAGCCCAAATCATAGTTAGAAACAACAAGTCATAGCCAAATACGCGGTAAAATATCATCCGAACTGGACAAAGTCACAATCCCCAATAGTAAATGACCTCGCGCTTGTCATTGAACGCGTGTCCCATCTCAACACAACACCAGGTTGTGCAAGTCCGGGGTTTCAAACCCTCAGGACATCATTTAAAATCATTACTCACCTCTAGCCGGCTAAAATTCTAACTCGATATGCCCTTTCCTCTCGTATCGACCTCCTCGTGCGTCGAATCTGATCAAAACCACAAGGAATAACTCACAATAGGCTAAGGAAACATAACCCCACCGAAAAGACTCGAAAAATATCAAAATCCACGAAGTTGGCAAAACCCGAGCCCCGGGCCTACTTCTCAAAAAATTACAAAATTCACATCACCGAGCTCCTCGTCTCGCCACGAGTCTATACATATCAAGTTTACGAAAATCGGAGTCCATTTGTCCCTTCAAATTCCATTTTTTAAATAGCCAAGTTCCCAAGCCCTAGCTTCACTCTCTTTTGATGAATTTCAACCAATTTTCACATTAAATCTATCATAATTTCATGTATTTAGGCCAAGGGACTTACCTCCAATCACACCTAGTTGAAATCCTCCTTCAATTCCGTCCAATAGCTCTCAAGCTCGCTTAAAAATGGTAGAAATAACATAAGCCTCGCGTAAAAAAAATGAATATAAAACCCTTCTAGCATCAGAGGTTTCCGCTTTTGTGGTCCCCATGCCCGCTTCCGCTCAACCGCTTCTGCTGTTATTGTCTGCTTCTGCGAAGTTTCATTAAAACACCCAAGGCCGCTTCTGCGACATAATTTCTACTTTTGTGGAACGTCACCTCCAGGACAAAATTGCTTCTGCGATAGCCTGTCCGCTTCTATGGACTCGCTTAAGCGAAAAAGATTCCGCTTCTGCGGAACTACCCTACCAGGCCATAAGCTGCTTTTGCGACCATCCTCACGCTTCTGCGGAACCGCTTCTGCGGTCCATTTCTACAGAAGCGAAAATACCAGGTACCAGCTGCAACCTGTAATTCCTCAACTCAAATTTCACCCCGTTAGCCATCCGAAATCACCCCGAGGCCCCCGGGACCTCAACCAAAGCTACCAACACATCTTAAAACATTATTCAAACTTTCTCCAATAATCAAAACACCTTAAGTAATAGTAAAATCATCGAATTACATCGGATTCAAGCCTAAGTTTCTTAAAAACTTCCGAAACACGCATATGATCAAAAACCCGTCCAAAACACCTCCGAATGATCTGAAATTTTGCACACACATCCAAAATTACCTAACGAAGCCACAACAACTCTCGGAATTCCATTCCGCCGGTCAGATAAAAATCTCACCTATTAACCGGAATTCGCCAAAGTACCAACTTCGCCAATTCAAGTCTAATTCTACACCGGACATCCAAAATCACTTCCAATCATACCCCTAAGTCACAAATCATCCCCCAAGCTAACCGAATCACCGAAAATCACATCCGAGCTCTCTAACTCAATAGTCAACATCCGGTTGACTTTTCCAAAACAAGCCTTCCTTAAAGAGACTAAGTATCTCATTCCATCTAAAACCAATCCAATTTGACTCGATTACCTCAACTACCGATAATGAAGCATAGAGAAACATAAGATGAGGGAAATGGGGCGGTAACTCACGTGACGACGGGCCGAGTCGTCACATTCTTCCCAACTAAAACAAATTCTCGTCCTCGAGCGGGTCAAGAAACATACCTAGAGCCTCAAACAAGTGAGGATATCTGCTCCGCATCTCCCACTCGGTCTCCCAAGTAGCCTCCTCCACGGGCCGAACTCTCTACTGCACCTTCACTGAAGCTATATCCTTTGATCTCAACTTTTGAACCTGACGACCCAAAATAGCCACTGGCTCCACATCATATGTCAAATCATCATCCAACTGAACTGTGCTGAAGTCCAACACATGAGACAGGTCCCCAACATACTTCCAGAGCATAGATATATTAAATACCGGATGCACGCTAGACAAGCTGGGTGTCAAAGCAAGCTCATAAGCCACCTCTCCAATCCTCCTAAGCACCTCAAAAGACCCAATAAACCGCAGAATCAGCTTCCCTTTCTTTCCAAACCGCATAACGCCCTTCATGGGAGAAACCTTCAGCAAGACCTTTTCACCTAGCATATAGGACACATCCCGAACCTTCCGGTCCGCATAACTCTTCTAAAGCTACTGTGTTGTACGAAGCCTCTCCTGAATCAGCTTCACCTTCTCTAAGGCATCCTGAACCATCTATGTCCCCAATAACCTAGCCTCGCCGGGCTCGAACCATCCAACAGGAGAGCTACACTGCCTCCCATAAAATGCCTCACACGGAGCCATCTGAATGCTCGACTGATAGCTGTTGTTGTAGGCAAACTCCGCAAGCGGCAATAACTCATCCCATGAACCCCCAAAATCAATAACACAGGCATGCAACATGTCCTCCAATATCTGAATAGTATGCTCGGACTGCCCATCCGTCTGAGGATGAAATGCTGTGCTCTACTCCACCTGTGTACCCAGCTACCACTGAAAAACTCTCCAGAACTAGATGCGGTCATACAAGGAAGACCGAGAAACTACACAAGCCAACACCCGACTAGGCTCCGAAATATCTAACCTCACCATCTGATTGGCTAAATCCTGGAAATCAACTGCAAAGGGACTCTCCCCAACTGGAATGTATGCCAAGCTACCAATACTAACCGACTTCCGGCTCAAAGCATCGGCCACTACATTGGCCTTCCCCGGGCGATACAAAATGGTAATATCATAGTCCTTGAGCAACTTTAGCCACCTCCGCTGACTCAAATTAAGATCCTTTTGCTTCAATAGATGCTGAAGACTACGATGATTAGTGAATACCTCACAGGATACTCCATACAAGTAGTACCTCCAAATCTTCAAAGCATGAACTATAGCGGCCAACTCCAAATCATGTACAGGGTAGTCCTTCTCGTGGGGCTTTAACTGACGAGAAGCATATGCAATAACTCTACCCTCCTTCATCAACACACATCCATCCCAAATCCTGAAGCATCACAATACACTGTGTAAGAACATGAAGCTGATGGCAATACTAACACTGAGCCGTGGTCAAAGCTATTTTGAGCTTCTAAAAGCTTTCCTCGCACTCATCCGACCACACAAATAGAGCAACCTTCTGAGTCAACTTGGTCAAGAGCGATGCGATAAAGGAAAATCCCTGAACCAACCGGCGATAATACCCTGCCAACCCAAGGAAACTACGAATCTCTGTGGCTAAGGTTGGTCTAGGCCAACACTACACCGCCTCTATCTTCTTCAGGTCGACCTGAATACCCTCGCTGGACACCACGTGTCCTGAGAAATCCACTGACCCAAGCAAAAACTCTCACTTAGAGAACTTTGCATACAGTTTCTCCTCCCTCAATCTCTACAATAACACTCGTAAATGCTGAGCGTGCTCCTCCTGGCTACGCTAGTACACCAATATATCATTAATAAAAACAATCACAAATGAATCCATATATGGTAGGAATACACTGTTCATCAAGTGCATGAACGCGGCTGGGGCGTTGGTCAGCCCAAAGGACATAACAAGAAACTCATAGTACCAATATCTAGTCCTGAAAGCCATCTTCATAATATCTGAATCCTTGATCTTCAGTTGTTGATACCCTGAACGGAGACCAATCTTGGAGAACACCCTCGCTCCCTAAAGCTAGTCAAACAAATCATCAATGCGGGGTAGAGGATACTTGTTCTTCACCGTCACTTTGTTCAACTACCCGTAGTCAATGCACATTCTCATAGTGCCATCTTTCTTTTTCATAAATAGAACCGGTGCACCCCACGGTGACACACTCGGCCGAATGAACCCCTTATCTAGGAGCTCCTAAAGCTGATCCTTCAACTCTTTCAACTCTACTGGTACCAGGGAGGAATGGAAATGGGCTGAGTGCCCGGTACCAGGTCAATACCAAAGTCAATATCCCTGTTCGGCGGCATGCCCGGCAGATCGGTAGGAAACACATAAGGGAACTCCCTCACAACAGGAACCGAATCAAGACTAGGAGTCTCAGCTCCCACATCCCTCACAAAAGCCAAATATGATAGACAACCTTTCCCAACCATCCGCTAGGTCTTTAGGAAAGAAATCACCCTGCTAGGCACATAGTCAGTCATACCATGCCACTCGAACCACGGAATACCCGGTATAGCAAGAGTGAATGTCTTAGCGTGACAGTCCAGAATAACATGACATGAAGACAACCAATCCATGCTAAGAATAACATCAAAGTCTACCGTGCTCAATAGCAGTAGATCAACTCGGGTCTCCAGACCCCCAATAGTCACTAAACACGACCGATATACATGGTCTACCATAATAGTATCGCCAACCGGGGTAGATACGTGAACAGGTAAGGCAAGACATCCCTGGGTCGTACACAAATGATGAGCAAAATAAGAAGACACATAGGAATAGGTAGAACCGGGAACAAATAAAACTGCGGCATTCCTGTGGCATACTGAAATAATACCTGTGATAACAGAATCTGAAGTAATAGCATTTGACCGGCCCTGAAGAGTATAGAAGCGAGCCTGACCACCACCCGATCGGCCTCCCCCTCTAGGGCAGCCCCTGGCTGCCTGACCCTCACCCCTAGCTGGCGGGGCGGGTGCTGAAGCAACTGGGCCAGAAGATGAGGGCTGACCCCTCCACTAAGACTGACTACCACGAAGCCGAGGGCACTGCCTCCATATATGCCCAAACTCTCTGCACTCATAACAACTCCCGAGTGCTGGAGAATGGGACTGAAGGGAACCCCGCGCGCCAGAGTGACCAGCTGACGCACTCGGCCTGGAAGAACCCTAAACAGATGGAGCTTACGATGAACCCCATGCAGGAAGAACGCTAAGAGATGGCTGATCTACTGATAACCCTGATGACCCCGACTGGAAGATGACCGACGATACTCAGAGCGGGCCGACTGAGGAGGCCTGAAAGAACGACCTTTGCCCTGCTAGAACTGGCCCCTAGACGGAGCACCACTGAAGCTACCAGAACCTTGAGGCCTCTTGGCCTCCCTCTCCTCTCTGTCCTGACGGCGAGCCGTCTCAATATCACGAGTAATATCAACTGCATCCTCAAAGGAAATTCCCAGAACTCTCTCTCGATTCATCAGAACATGAAGGTGATAGTTGAGTCCATCTACTAACCTCTTGATCCTCTTTCTATGGGTCAGAACTATCCAGGAGGCATGACAAGCCAACTTAGAAAATCTCGCCTCACACTGGGTCACAATCATGTCTCCCTGTCGAAGCCACTCAAACTGCCAACGCAGCTCGTCTCTCTGAGACTGTGGTACCCACTTCTCCAGAAAGATAGTGGAGAACTCCTACCATGACAAAGGCGTTGCACCTGACGGCCTACGCTGCGCATATGCCTCCCACCATGTGAAGGTATCCCTTTTGAACTGAAATGCGATGAATGCTACTCCACTAGACTCTAAAATCCCTGCCGTCCAAAGCATACGCTAACACTTGTTAAGAAAATCTTGGGCATCCTCGCCCTGAGCACCACTAAAGCTGGATCCTACTAAACCTCTCGAGACGATGATTCTCATTGTTTGGCATAGATGGAACCACAAAGTCCTGAACTGGTACAACTGGCTGAGCTGGAGCTGCTCCCGGTGTTTGCAAACCTGGCACTACCTGCTCAGGTGTGCGAGCAGCGAGGGTCTGACTACCTCCCCCGGCCTGAGAAGTAGATGCTGTAGTAGTGGCTGAAACTACCTGGGCTAGGCTAGTGCAAACTGATATTATCTGAGCCAAGGTCTCCTAGAGACCTTGAATTATAATGGGTACCGCCGGTGCCTGAACAGGTGTTGTTGGAATGTCTGTAGCTGGGGCCTGATCCTGAGTCGGGACAACTGGTGGAGCAACATGTGCTGCCCTCGCGGCTCTGCCTCTACCACGATCACGACTACGTCCACAGCCTTTGGTTCCCTCAGTAGGTGGTACTGGTGGTCGCCTGTCTTTTCCTGTAGCGCGAGTCCTCGCCATCCGCGAGAGAATAGAACATAGAAGTTTAGTTCTCGGATCAACAAAGTTGCACGACAAGAATTTCAAGAATGTGAAGTTTTCCTAAGGGTTCTGCAACCTCTCGAGGATAAAATACAAACGTCTCCATACCGATCTGCGAGACTCTCCTAAACCTGCTCATGACTCATGAGACCTAGTAACCTAGGCTCTGATACCAACTTGTCGCGACCCAATTCCCAATCGGTCGTGATGGCGCCTCCCATGAAGAAAGGCCTGCCAACAGAACAATAACACCTCATTTTAACAATTATTTAGCATGATTAAGTCTAAAACATAGATAACGTACTCATAAGTGCGGAATAAAATGTGATAAACATGGATACCATCCCGAATAAGCTCGAAATCGGGGTGTCACAAGTCACGAGCTACTATAGAGTTTACTAAAATACTACAAGTCTGGAACTAGGAGCAAAGTCCGAAGATAATGTAAATACAGAAGATAAGGGAGAAAATGGTGTTGTGGACGTCGACAACTACCTCGTCACTCGTAGTCCGCCTGGTCTGGAAGGAAATCAGCACAGAGGAACAAACTCTGTGATGCATGTATTTGCACACATGGTGCAGGATGTAATGTGAGTACTCCGACCCGGTGAGTAATAAAAATAAATAACGACTGAGAACATAAAATCCCATGAAGGCACAAATAATGCTATCTCACGCAGTAAAATCAGTTAAACAGTAAAACCAATAAATATAGCAAGAATTTGCTTTAAAACAGTTAGAAACAAATATTCTCAACTAGTAAGAAATGCTCACAAACCTGCCCTCGGGCGCAATATCAAACTCTCAGTACAGTATCAGCCCCCGGGCTCAGTATCAATCACACAGTACAACATCAACCCCTCGTGCTCACTCTCAAATCACATGGGTACCCGCGCTTACTGTGGCTGTGCAGACTCCGGAGGGGCTCCTACAGCCCAAGCGCTATATCATCATAAGGCCTGAAAGCCTGTACATATCAACGTGAGGCCTGAAAGCCTTCTCACAATACACTCAAGGCCAGAAAGCCTCCTCACATAACACTCGAGGCCTGAAAGCCTCCTCATATATCATTCGAGGCCTGAAAGCCTCCTCACGTCACTCATCATATACTCACACATGGCCCTCGGCCTCAATTAGTCCAAAAATAATCATAAGCCCCTCGGGCATCAGTGAAACAATAATGCTTAGCTCAAACAATAGTTCAAATATCAGTTAAAACGCAAGTTTGAGTAAAAGTGTAGCTGAGTTCATGAAACAGTGATTTCAAATGGACTGAGTTCAAATAATATTTCAAATAGTGAGGAAAACAGTGATGAAAGCTCATAAGGAGTTCAAACAGTCGGTAATAAGCCCCAAATATGGCAATAAGCCCAAATCATAGTGAAAAACAACAAATCATAGCCAAATACGCGGTAAAATATCATCCGGATTAGACCAAGTCACAATCCCCAATAGTAAATGACCTCGCGCTCGTCATTGAACGCATTTCCCATCTCAACACAGCACAAGGTTGTGCAAATCCGGGGTTTCAAACACTCAGGACATCAATTAAAATCATTACTCACCTCTAGCCGGCCAAAAGTCTAGCTTGATATGCCCCTTCCTCTTGTATCGACCTCCTCGTGCGTCAAATCTAATCAAAACCACAAGGAATACGTCATAATAGACTAAGGAAACATAACCCAATCGAAAAGACTCGAAAAATATCAAAAACCACGACGTTGGCAAAACCCGAGCCTAGGGCCCACTTCTCGAAAAATTACAAAATTCACATCACCGGACTCCTCGTCTTGCCACAAGTCTATACATATCAAGTTTACCAAAATCGGAGTCCATTTGACCCTTCAAATTCCATTTTTTAAATCGCCAAGTTCCCAAGCCCTAGCTTCACTCTGTTTTGATAAATTTCAACCAATTTCATGTTAAATCTATCATACTTTCATGTATTTAGGCCAAGGGACTTACTTCAAATCACACCTAGTCGAAATCTCCCTTCAATTCCGTCCAATGGATCTCAAGCTCGCTTAAAAATGGTGGAAATAAGATAAGCCTCGCAGAACAAAAATTAATATAAAACCCTTCTGGAATCAGGGGTTTCCGCTTCTGCGGTCCCCATGCCCGCTTTCGCGCAATCGCTTCTGCGGAGTTTCATTAAAACACCCAAGGTTGCTTTTGTGACATAATTTCCCCTTCTGCGGAACTTCACCTCCAGGACAAAATCACTTCTGCGATTGCCTATCCGCTTCTGCGGACTTGCTTAAGCGAAAAAGATTCTACTTCTGCGGGACTACCCTACCAGGCCATAAGCCACTTTTGTGACCATCCTCACGCTTCTGCGGAACCGCTTCTGCGGTCCATTTCTGCAGAAGCGAAAATACCAGGTACTAGCTACAACCTGCAATTCCTCAAATCAAATTTCACCCTGTTACCCATCCGAAATCACCCCGAGGCCCCCGGGACCTCAACCAAAGGTACCAACACATCTTAAAACATTATTTAAACTCGCTCCAATCATCAAAACACCTCAACTAATACCAAAATCATCAAATTACATCGGATTCAAGCCTAAGTTTCTTAAAAACTTCCGAAGCACGCATTTGATCAAAACCCCATCTAAAACACCTCCGAATAATCTGAAATTTTGCACACACATCCAAAATTACCTATTAAAGCTACAGCATTTCTCGGAATTCCATTCCGAACCTCGAATGAAAAATCTCACCTAGCATCTGGAATTCGCCAAAATACTAACTTCGCCAATCAAGCCTAATTCTACACAGGACCTCCAAAATCACTTCCGATCACACTCCTAAGTTCCAAATCAGCCCCCTAAGCTAACCAAATCACCAAAAATTACATCCGAGCCCTCTAACTCTATAGTCAACATCAGGTTGACTTTTCCAAAACAAGCCTTCCTTAAAAAGACTAAGTGTCTCATTTCCATCTAAAACCAATCCAATTTTACTCGATCACCTCAACTATCGATAATGGAGCATAGAGAAACATAAGATGAGGGAAACAGGGTGGTAATTCACGTTACGATGGGCCGGGTCATCACACCCCCCTCAGTTTAATCATCCAAGGTCCATTAAATTACAATGACCTACCACTCCAAGTCAAGGACCTTTGGGTTTCTAATTCTTGGGATCTCACAAAATTGTCCTACATTCTACCTATGGACATTCAATACAAAATACAATCCATTAATCTGAATTCCCTGACCAATACTAGGGATATACCTACTTGGGCACTCACCTCTAATGGTATCTTTTCCTCCAGCTCTGTTTATAAATTACTCTCTACATCACTTCCCAACTCTTTTCAATTCTACTGTATTTGGAACCTAAATACCCTCCACAAAATAAAATACTTCCTATGGCAATGCGCTCATAATCACCTTCCTACCCTATCATATTTACACCAACTAGGTCATGCTCTCTGTCCCATATGTAAATTAGCAGAGGAGTCACCTATCCACATATTGTTTGAATGCAACATAGCCACCAAATTTTGGAGTGACACTCAACTCAACCTCCCTCAAATCAATCAATACCCTGATCACTGGCTCCATACATTAAGGAATTTACTCAATACTTTAGACCAATGAGACATATCTTGGGATATGTTTTTTCCTTTTGCTATATGGTCCCTATGGCTAAATCGTAACAACAACTCGTTCAACAAAAGGTATAACCATATCCCCTTGAAAACAATCCTCATACGATGCAAAGAATTTATCTATTGTACAAATTCTCCTAGTTATGTTCCTCCTTCTATCACTATCTCAATTGAATGGATACCCCCGACAACTCACTCCTTGAAACTAAATATTTGTGGGGCATTCAAAGGAAAATATATGAAGGGAGGCTATGGAGGGGTATTCAGGAATGGCCAAGGAGACTGGGTGTGGGGGTATAAAAATTTCGCTATAGCCTACACCCCTGCATATATGGAACTCTCAGCCCTCAAATCTGGGCTTCAGCTAGCCTGGGAAAAGAAGTCACTGGACATTGAAATTGAGATGGACGCAACATATGTCATTTCACTGCTTAATAATGATACTTGTTCTATTTACACTAACTTGGTTATTGAGTGCAGGTCACTACTGAAGAAATTGCAGAATTCGCTGATCCGACATAGCTTCAGGGAAGGAAACAAAGTTGCACACTTTTTGGCAGAAGAGGGATACAAGCAACCAATTAGCTGTACCCCCCATCTGATGGAAACGCCTCCTTACTCCATTTTGCAAATCCTCCAAAAAGACAAGACTGGTGGCCCTTATAGTAGGACTTTATCTACGGATGTAGCTTCCAAACTAACAAAATTTGGAAATCTTTTTGTACATGGCTCTGCTAATAGTGCTAGTATGGTAGAACAACCTATGAATGTGCCCAATGGGGCCTCTTATGCTTGTAATAGTACTAGTTAAGTCTTAACAATAATAATTCCTATCTCCATTAAAAAAAGAAATTTATAACTTAAATTGATTGAAGATTGCCTCCTCGATAGCGAATGGGAATTCACTCCAAGTCGCATAAGGACCATCATAAAGCTTTCTGGTGGCTTTGGTGATGATCCTTGTAGTAATATACTAGGGATGAACATGTAATTTAATAAAAAAACACATTAATATCTTAGTAAAACTGTACAAAACAAAAAAAGTAAAAATAACAAATAACTCTTACCTGTCACCCTCAAGAACTATGATGATCCTGCCATATTCATCATAATGCACCTCCTCCTCATCATCAGCATCATTGTCCGAAGCATGTACATCGAAGGCATGTGTGGAAGGTGTAGGTGGGTCAAAGCTAGTATCTCGCAGGCTAAGGCCTGCAATAGATGGAGTCCCAAATGAAGATGGCTACGAGCCCTGGGAGTGAGATATAGTTGTATGTGCCGCAAGTGGATGAGACACAGATAGTTGTGACCCGTGTGGCTGTGACACGGATGGCTGTGATCCTTGTGGATGTGACATGGATCGATGTGATCCATGAGCTGCTGATGGATGCGATCTATGTGGTAGTGAGACAGTTGGACTATATGTAGGTCGTACAGTCCTATGGCCCTGTGAAGAAAGACTTGGCGTCTACACGAAGGTGTAGGCTGGTGATGCGCTGGAAGCTCAGAACATCCCTGGGGTGGAGGCGCAGCCATAGGCATAGGCACAACCATATGTGAAGAGGCAGGAAGGGGTAGAGTAGTATCTTCTACCCTCATCTTTTGTTTCCTAGCCTTTTCTCGACCCCGAGAACCAGTAGAATCACTGTTACCTCGACCCTTTCCTGTCATCTGCATAATATAATACATAGTTAGATTGAAACATATGAATAAACTAGCTATAAACGAGAGTTATTAAAGAAACCAACTTTTTAAAGCTGATCGACATATAGTTCCTCATCCGAGAATTCTTTTTCCTCAGTAGTTTGAGCTTTATCAGTTGATTCTTCTTCCTCGTTTTCTGTAATTCTTATTTCATCTGTATCAACTTCTTCCAATATGTGTTCATGATGTTCCAAATCATTTTCTAAAACTTCGTCCACTATTTGGTGAACACTGAAGATATCGTTTTGATATGCAACATCTAACACATTCTCGACTTCTACCCTACCCACAGGCTTAGTTTTTATTACAACCCACCAATCAGACTTATTCCGCCGCAATGGATAAGGAGCATAATACACTTGCCTAACATTATGAAAGGATCATAGCGATCATACTCCATCGTATGATTAACCTCAATCATGTTGTATTGATTGTGTACTCTTATACCTCTTGTTGGATGTGGGTCAAACTACTTGCATCTAAAGAGTATCAATTTCTTATTTGGCCAACTTGTATATTCTAGTTCTATTATTTCTTTGAGCACACCATAATAATTAATATCTCCATCTTGGTTACCATCACCACCTTGAACCCACACCCCACTGTTGTTGCTATTTTTATTTTTAGAGCAATCCTCTATATGAAACTTATAACCATTCACAACGTACTTAGACATGGTTGTGACCTCAACCCTAGGTCCCCAAGATACATCTTTCAAAAATTAATTTACACCATTATTTAGATCATTCACCTACAAATCGTTAAATATATTCATAAGTTAGTATAACTTCCAAACATTGTTTACCTACATAGTGCTAGAATATTTTAAGGAGAAACTTAGAAATAGTTTGAATCACGTATCAAATCTCGTATATACAGCATCATGGCCAATTGACCCACAAAGTGACTGTGACACATCAAATATTTTTAGTAGTTGCATTGAGATGTAATTACAGTAATTTTTAGATTTTGATAACTACTAAATCAATACTTACTTGAGATATGGTACAACTTCGGGACAATTTAGCAACACGTGAAGTGTAGCTGAATTGTACTCCATATAACTCAAACTTCTATTTCTAACATCCTTAGAACATCGGCCTGGTTGATTGAATATGGACATAGGCAGATATAATGGATCATTCCTAAGGTCGACCGTGTGCCTGTTGGGCCTATTCCTAGCACATGGCACATTACTATCAAAATAATAAGAAAAAAATGGGCAGTTTCTTTTGCAAGATAAGCTTCGCATATAGATCCTTCAATCATATTCCTCTTCTTAACAAATTGTTTGCATTTGCCAATTGTCCTACATAATTTCAGACTAGCTAAGAAAATTTGTTTAAATTAAAATGGAAAATTACATCAAACCTAAAATATTACCTCCCAAAGGGATACATCCATCTGCATTGAACAAGCCCTCCAAGTCGTGCCTCATGTACAAGGTGGATTGGAAGGTATTCCATCACATCAAAAAACCCACATGGAAATATCTTTTCCATCTTAGCAGAAGTTACACGAATGTTCTGATCCATCCCGAGTAGGTTTTCTTCCCTTAATATGGAAGAACACAAGTCTTTGAAAAATAAACTAATCTCTGTGATGAGTTTCTAGATTCGTTCAGGCAAATCATAAAATGCAATAGGCACTAAGGTCTCCATGAAAACATGACAGTCATGACTTTTCAAATGGCTCAACTTCCCTACCTCTATATCAACTTTTTTTTCCAAAATTCGACGCATAACCCTCAGGCATCTTCAATTTTGTTACCCAATCACAAATTTGCCTTCTTTACTCCAAAGTGAATGTTTAACTTGCTTTGGGCTTGAACACCTTACCATTGTTTGCTGTCTGCAAGTATAATTCAGGCCGCCTGCAATATTTGTGTAAGTCCATTCTAGCCTCCGGGTTATCCTTTGTCTTACCTTTAACATCCATCACTGTGCTGAACAAATTGTCAAAATAGTTCTTCTCAATATGCATGACATCAAGGTTGTGACAGAGAAGATTATCCTTCCAATAAGGAAACTCCCAAAATATACTCTATTTTGTCCAATTATGAGTAACACCGTATTTGGGGAATCTATAAGTTGGAGCTTCAATAACTTTACTGAAGTTCTGGACCCTTTCCCAAATTTTCGCACTTGAAAGTATCGGAGGTGGGAAATCATATTCCATTTTATTCTTTTTAATGCATTTTTCATCCTTCTAAACTCATGATCAGGAGGCAAGAATTGACGATGACAATCAAACCATGATTGCTTTCGGCCATATTTCAAAGTGAAAGCTTTACTATTTTCCATGCTGTAAGGACAAGCTAGCTTCCCAGTAGTCATCCACCCAGACAACATTCCATACGCAAGAAAATCGTTAATTGTCCACATTAAATTAGCACGCAAAATGAAATTCTGCTTGGTTGATATGTCATATGTTTCAACACCATCGTACCATAATTGTTTTAGCTCATCAATCAAAGGTTGCAAATATACATCAATCAAACTTTTCAGATTACGTGGACCAGGGATAATACAATTTAAGAATATATATGGACTAGTCATGCACAACTCGGGTGGTAGATTATAAGGTGTAAGAAAGACAAGCCAACATGAATATGGTGTGGCAGATACAGAAAAAGGCGTGAAGCCATCCACACACAGACCTAATCGAACATTCCTTGGTTCACTAGCAAAATCTGGATATGTCCTAACAAAGTGCTTCCAAGCTTCTCCATCTGAAGGATGACACATAACACCAGGTGGTCTTCTATTTTCAAAGTGCCATCTCATATGGGGAGCAAACCTCATCGCGCATATAACCTCTTTAACCTAGGTATAAGAGGTAAATAATGCATCGACTTGATAGCGACCATATTCCCATTAGAAAGCCTCTTGAAACGAGGCTTTTCATAAAATTTACAACTGTCCAAACTTGCATCATCTTTATAACATAGCATGCAACCATCTTTACAACAATCAATTCTCATAAATGAAAGTCTTAACTTAGAAACTAATCTATTTGCCTTGTAGAAATCACCAGGTAATTCGATATCAGGGCCAACTAGTTCACGCATAAGGTCAATAAAGGAGTCCATGGCTCCTTGAGAAATATTCCAATTAGATTTCATACTTAGTAATCTAACTGCAATACACAACTCAGAGTGTGAACTTCCATTACCTAGTGGACGACTAACTTTCTTTAAAGCTTTATCAAAATGTTTTGCGTCATCATTAAGAGTTTGTTCAACATTTTCATTGTGCTCACCCCTAAAGTGCATCCCAAAAGCATCTGCAACCATATCATGAATTCCAGAATCACGATTTGTATTCTTGTGACGACCTGACCTGTCGTCACGTGAGTTACCGCTCCATTTTCCCCATTTTCAACTTCTTTATGCTTCATTATCCGTATCTTATGTGATCGAGTTGGTTTGGAGTTGTTTTGATAAGAAATGAGACACTTAGTCTCTTTTAAGAAGGCTTAAGTTGGAAAAGTCAACCGGATATTGACTTATGTGTTAGAGGGTTCGGATGTGAGTTCCGATAGTTCGGTTATCTTCGGGAGGTAATTTTTGACTTAGGAGCGTGATCGGAATCGGTTTTGGAGGTGCGGAATAGAATTAGGCTTGAATTGGCGAAGTTGATATTTTGGCGATTTCCGGTTGGTAGGTGAGATTTTGATTCGAGGGTCGGAATGGAATTCTGAGAGTTGTTGTAGCTTCATTATGTGATTTTGGATGTGTGTGCAAAATTTCATATCATTCGGACGTGTTTTGGTTAGGTTTTTGATCGAATGAGTAATACAGAAGTTTTGGAGTTCTTAAGCTTGAATCCGAGGGTAATTCGATGTTTTGATGTCATTTTGAGTGTTCTGAAGGTTGGAACAATTTTAAAAGATGTTATGGGGTGTGTTGGAATGTTTGTTCGGGGTCCCATGAGGCTCGGATAAGTTTTGGAGGAGTTTTTGGAAGATTTTGCCGTTTTGAGCATAAGCATGTAATGATCCAAAGGTCCATTTTTAGTTATAGAGATCACTTTTGATTTCGAAACATCTGGAATTTTGACAATGAATTATAGGAGTGATCTGAAAAGTTTGGTTTAATTTCATCAAGTCGCAATTGGGTTTTTGACGCGAAACATGTGTTAATTGTTTAACGAGCAAAATGGATATCTCACTGAGCAAACGAGCTTCGAATAGAGTTTCGATTGAAGGACTATGTTTGTATTATTATTTGTGACTCATAAGAACAATAATCATCGAATTCCGAGGTCCCAGGCTCGAGAAATGAATTTTTGAGTAAAATTATTGTCTGAAAATATTTAAGGAAAATGGAAATGAAATTTGAAAAGAAAGTGATGGTATCGGGCCCGTATTTTGGTTCCGGTGCCCGGTACAGGTCTTATATATGGTTTTAGCACTTTATGTAAATTTTGGTTAAAAAAGGACGTCGTTTGACATGTTTCGGACTCAAAATGGAAAATTTGATGTTTTATGAAATTTGAAAGAATTCTTGGATTTTAAAGCTTAATTCGTGGTATATAACGTTGTTTTGGCGATTTGATCGCACAATTAAGTTCGTAGGATATTGTTGAGTTAGTGTATGTGTTTGGTTAGGAGACCCGAGGGCTCGAGAGTGTTTTGGAGGTGTCTCGGAGTGATTTCGGACTTAGAAAAATTGCAGAAAATTGCAGAAATAGTACCCCGTGAACAGTACCCCCGTGAATAGTCTCGTGAATAGTGACGTGAACAGTGCCAGACGAAATGTTATGTTCGGAGAATGGGACTTCGTCCCATTTTCCATTTTTACCGATTTGGAGCTCGGATAAGCCGATTCTTCGGGAGATTTTTGGAGAGAACAATTGGGTAAGTGTTCTGAACTCAATTTTGGTTATACTACTTGAATCTATTACTAGTTTTGGCATTTAATCCGTAAATTTTGATAGAAAATGTTAGAAAACCCTCTTGGATAGAATCATGGATTTGAGGGTCGAAATGTGATGGGAATTGGATAATTTTTGTATGGTTAGACTCGTGGCGAGATGAGGAATCCAATGGGATCGGTGCTCGAGTTTTTGCTAATTTCTAGAATTTTGGTATTTTTTAATTATTTGTATTTGGCTTTGTTCCCATAAAATATTATGACATATTCGTTCTGATTTTGGATAGATTCGACGTATGTGGAGGCCAATTCAAGGGGCAAAGGCGTCGCGAGTTAAAGAAATAGCCGGTTCGAGGAGAGTAATGTTTGTAAATGACATCCTGAGGGTTTCAAACCCGGATTTGCACACTATAGTGCTGTATTGAGGTGACTTGCACGCCGGATAGAGAGTGTGGGATAGAGCACCGTTGGGGATTATGACTTGGTCCATCCCGACTGGTGAAATTACTGCGTATTTGACTGAAACTACTTGCTATCATCATAATTTGGACTGATTGCCATATTTGGGCTTCGTGCCAATTATTTGAACCCTTCGGGGATTGTTGTCG
>MU750117.1:42132-87913 GCA_026770625.1 Nicotiana glauca | reverse complement strand
AGAGGTTAAACCTGTGGTGATATTGGGGAAGAATCCAACCATTACTCCAAAGAAACCAGAAGCAACCAAAGTGGTCGTATCGGGAGGATCATCTGCACCCGTATTTGTTGTAAAGGGAGTTTGCCGGGAACCGGTCATCATCAAGCCTATAGTCCAACTGCCAATGACTAACAGCAAGGCCGTGCCTTGGAAGTATGAGAAGGCGGTGGTAATATACAAAGGCAAGCAAGTGGAAGAAGAGATATGGGAGGCTCAGGGGTTAACTCATTCGAGGAGATGCTTTGCTCCCATCGAGTTAAGAAAGTCTAATCCAGCAGTGGCAAAGAAGCCGGTAACGGACGAAGAAGCTGAGGAGTTTCTGAAGAAAATGAAGACACAAGACTACTCCATTTTGGAACAATT
This sequence comes from Nicotiana glauca, assembly GCA_026770625.1. Classification (NCBI taxonomy): domain Eukaryota; kingdom Viridiplantae; phylum Streptophyta; class Magnoliopsida; order Solanales; family Solanaceae; genus Nicotiana; species Nicotiana glauca. Next base: position 87,511 of record MU750117.1, on the reverse strand, counting down.
AAGAAAGACTCCAACTCAAATTTTGTTGTTGTCTTTGATGATTCATTCCAACGATCATTGCCAGGCACTGATGAAAATCCTAAACGAGGCTCATGTTCAGGATAAAATCTCTATAAATCACTTGGAGAAGATAGTGCACAAAATCTTCGAAGTAAACCGGGTGACATTTTCTAATGATGAGTTGCCGACAGAGGGTACAGAACACAACAAAGCCTTGTATTTGATCGTGAAATGTGAAAACTCGATGGTCACCCGAGTATTGGTTGATAATGGGTCAAGTGCCAACATTTGTACTTTGGCTACTTTGAACAAGCTGAAAATTGATCATGACCGGATTCACAAGAACAACGTCTATGTCCGAGGTTTCGATGGAGGTGGTACCGACACGGTGGGCGAAATCATTCTGGAATTGACCATTGGTCCAGTAGAATTAACCATGGAATTCCAAGTGGTTGATGTGGCAGTATCATACAATCTTCTACTTGGGCGACCTTGGATCCATGCTGCCAAAGCAGTACCTTCTACATTACACCAAATGGTGAAATTTGAATGGGATAGGCAGGAAATAGTGGTGTACGGGGATGACGGTACAAGCCTTATGGGAAATGATATTGTGCCATTCATAGAGACTGATGACGACAAAGGGCCATGGGTGTACCAGGTTTTCGATGGAGTTTCAATGGATAAAATTTCTGAAGGAGAGGACCTCCCACTCCCCAGGATAGCTCCCGCAACCGTCATGATGGTTTTAAAGATGCCGGTTAATGGGTTCGTGCCAGGTAAAGGTCTGGGGGCTGAGCTTCAGGGTATTGTTCAACCTATATCCTTGCCCAAAAATTTAGAGACCTTTGGACTGAGGTTCAAACCTACTGTGGAAGATGTACAGCGAGCCAAGAAAATGAAGAAAAGAGTTTGGGTTCTTCCCAAGCCAGTTCCGCGCCTTTCCAGATCTTTTGTTAAAACAAGTGCCAAGGGGTCGTCGGTCCCGAAGATTCTCGGACCACTGATCGGGACGGACGGGGATTTGAATCAGAGCTTCGAAAGGATATTCGCTGATGTCCATGTGATAGAATTTGGAGAGGGCTCCAGCAGAGCAGACATACAGTTCGTGGGGCCTAAGGCCAGTATCAATAACTGGACGATTACTCCTCTTCCTACTCGAAGGGAGTCTTGGTAGTAGGCTCTGGATTTTCTTTCTTGTTTCTTGGATTATTCCAGAGTTGTAATCCAGTTTTGGTTTTATTTGTATTCAGTAAAGTGTGAAACTTTGTTATTCCGCATTTTTAATAAAAACGAAAGTTTTCTTTCCTTTTGCTGTTTTAATTTTTGTTTCTTCTTTTTCTTTCTGAACAGTTCTCTTTCTACTGGTTCTAATGACATGGCATGCGCAACGGATCTTCGACCTAGTCTAAAAAATCAATCTAACTCCGACTTAATTGTACAAGAGGTTGATTATGATAATGAGTCTGAATATGACGAGGATGAAGCCTTCGAGGAAATAAATAGAGAATTATACCAGTTCGAAGAGAAACCAAAGCCTAATCTGAATGACACTGAAGCTGTCAATTTAGGGGATGCAGACAATTTCAGGGAAACCAAAATCAACATCCACATTGAGTCAAGTATTAGGGAGGAATTAATCAAAACCCTCACTGAGTTCAAAGATGTTTTTGCATGGTCATATGATGACATGCCGGGATTAAGCACCGATCTAGTGGTTCACAAATTGCCCACTTACCCGGCGTGCCCTCCTGTCAAGCAAAAACTGAGGAAATTTAAGACAGATATGAGTGTGAAGATCAAAGCAGAAGTGACCAAGCAGCTACATGCAAAAGTTATTCGCGTCACTTGATATCCCGATTGGTTGGCCAATATGGTACCAGTGCCGAAGAAAGATGGGAAGATCAGAGTATGTGTTGACTACCGCAATCTCAACAAGGAGAGACCTAAGGATAATTTCCCATTGCCCAACATCCATATCTTGATCGATAATTGCGCCGGGCGCGAGATCGGATCCTTTGTGGACTGCTATGCAGGATATCATCAGATCTTAATGGATGAAGAAGATGTAGAAAAGACGGCTTTCATTACGCCATGGGGAACTTACTGCTACCGGGTAATGCTGTTCGGCTTGAAGAATGCTGGGGCAATGTACATGAGAGCAATGACTATTGTATTTCATGACATGATACACAAAGAGATTGAAGTGTACATGGATGATGTGATCATAAAATCCAGGCGTCAAGAAGACCATGTAGCAGACCTAAGGAAATTCTTCCAAAGACTTCAAAGATATGATATTAAGCTTAACCCGGCCAAATGTGCCTTTGGGGTTCCATCAGGAAAGCTACTGGGATTCATCATCAGCCGACAAGGTATTGAGTTGGACCCATCAAAGATCAAGTCCATCCAGGATTTGCCACCGCCGAAGAACAAAATGGAGGTGATGAGTCTGTTGGGAAGATTAAATAATATCAGCAGGTTCATTGCTCAACGTACGGCGACCTGTGAGCCCATATTTCGGCTGTTGAAGAAAGACGCTGCGGTAGAATGGACGACGGAATGTCAGGAAGAATTTGACCAAATCAAGGGGTACCTGTCAAATCCACCCGTGTTGGTTCCACCTGAACCGGGAAGACCATTGATTCTCTATCTGACGGTACTAGAGAATTCATTTGGCTGCATACTCAGGCAACACGACAGTATAGGGAGGAAGGAGCAAGCCATCTATTATCTCAGCAAGAAATTTACAGTATATGAGGTTAAGTACACTCAACTGGAGAAGACATGCTGTGCCCTAACATGGGTGGCACAAAAGTTGAAACATTATTTGTCATCATATACTACTTATCTCATTTCACGCTTGGATCCATTGAAGTATATATTCCAAAAGCCTATGCCCACAGGGAGGTTAGCAAAATGGCAGATATTACTCATAGAATTTGACATCGTCTATGTGACAAGGACGGCCATGAAAGCCCAAGCGTTGGCTGATCATTTAGCTTAGAACCCTGTTGATGAAGAGTACGAGCCACTGAGGACGTATTTCCCCAATGAAGAAGTGATGCATATAGACAAGGTAGAATCGACTACGGAACCGGGATGGAAGCTTTTCTTTGATGGAGCCGCAAATTCAAAGGGAGTTGGAGTAGGAGCGGTACTCATTTAAGAAATAGGACATCACTATCCTGTTACGGCGCAACTGCGTTTCTATTGTAACAACAACATAGCTGAATTTGAGGCCTGCATTTTGTGGTTACGGTTAGCCGAAGACATGGATGTCCAGGACGTCTTGGTCTTGGGGGACTCAAACCTCTTGGTACATCAAATTCAAGGTGAATAGGAAATACAGGATTTGAAGCTTATACCATATCGACAGTGCTTGCACGATCTGAGCAAGCGATTTTGATTGGTAGAATTCAGACACATTCCAAGTTTTTACAATGAGGCTGTCGATGCATTGACCACCTTAGCATCAATGCTGCACCACCCAGATAAGGTTCATGTTGACCAATTGCATATTCAGGTTCACGAGCAGCATGCTTATTGTCGCATGATAGAGGAAGAAATGGATGGGGAGCCATGGTTTTATGATGTCAAGGAATACCTCCGAATGGGGATATACCCGGAACAGGCAACCGGAGATCAAAAGAGAGCCATTAGGCGATTGGCAAATAGGTTTTTCCTCAGTGGAGGAGTGCTGTACAAAAGAACCCCAGATTTGGGATTGTTGAGATGTATAGATGGCAGTCAAGCCATGACAGTAATGACAGAGGTCCATGCCGGAGTTTGTGGGCCACATATGAGCGGATATGTATTGGCGAAGAAGATTCTATGAGCAGGATATTATTGGCTCACTATGGAGCGTAATTGTATCAGCTTCGTGCGGAAATGCCATCAGTGTCAGGTACACGGAGATTTGATTCATTCTCCGCCAACAGAATTGCATACAATGTCAGCACCTTGGCCATTTGTTGCATGGGGCATGGATGTCATTGGACCTATTGAGCCGGCAGCTTCCAACGGTCATAGGTTCATTCTGGTAACCATTGATTATTTCACCAAATGGGTAGAGGCCAAGACTTTCAAGTCAGTGACCAAGAAGGCAGTGGTGGATTTTGTCCATTCCCATATCATCTGTAGATTTGGGATCCCAAAGGTAATCATTACAGACAACGGTGCTAATCTTAACAGCAGTTTGATGAAAGCAGTATGTCAACAGTTCAATATTACACATCGTAATTCCACCANCCCTTTGCGTTGTTGGGTTATCGCACTACTATTCGTACTTCAGTTGGTGCAACTCCTTATTTGTTGGTATACGGAACTGAAGCAGTGATACTAGCAGAGGTCGAAATTCTGTCCTTCCGGATTGTCGCTGAAGCCGGGATTGACGATGATGAATGGGTCAAAGCTCGACTGGAGCAGTTGAGCTTAATCGATGAAAAAAGATTGGCAGTAGTATGTCAGGGCAGTTGTATCAGAAAAGAATGGCAAGAGCATACAATAAGAAGGTGTGCCCCAGAAAATCTGAAGTAGGGCAACAAGTATTGAAACGGATTCTCCCACATCAGGTCGAAGCAAAAGGCAAGTTCGCCTCAAATTGGCAAGGGCCTTATATTGTGACCAGAGTATTATCCAACGGTGCTTTATGTTTGACAGATATCGAACGAAGATGCATCGACATGACTATCAATTTCTAATGCAGTCAAGAGATACTATGTGTAATTTCTTTGATCATGATAGTTATTTATTCGTTAGTTTGTATTTGGTTCTTATTGGATAATGAAATGACGGAAGCAATTCTTTCTTCCATCCAAACACTTTCAACCTTTGCTTTCCCCTTTTGAGCCTTACTTATTCTTTCATACCCCTCTCTTGGAATAGTTAAAGAAAACGAAAAAATGGAAAAAAAAAAGAAAAAGAGAAAAATGATAAGAAAATCACAGGAAAACAAAACATAGGGAACTACGTTCGACCTGATTCCTCCAAGAGGATATGTAGGAGCCTCAAGACTCGGTCGCAAGGTGACAAAGTGTCACGGGGCAGAAGTTATGTTTTTCAATTTTGAAAAAAAAAATGTTTGATTCCAAGAGTTGTAATCTCTTACCCATCAAGTTATTTTGAATTTCCTGATAACCTTTTCTTTTCTTTACCCACACAAAACACACATCTTATGTCCAAGAAAGACCTCCCGATCGTTATCTGAAAAGTGCCAAGTCAGACAGATGAAAGCCAAGGGTAATACACTGATCCCCGACCGGACAAAGGTCCTGAGCTGAAGAAATTGATAGGCAAAAGAATGCCCAGTGGAGAGATTCTTATCGGTAACACTCCGATCCTCAGCTGAAAAATAAAATGAGAGAGTCTTATCGGTGAAAACCTTCACAGGCACCATAAGGCGACGTAAGCTGAGAGAAATAAAATGAGAGAGTCTTGTGGTGAAAACCTTCACAGGAACCATAAGGCGACGGGAGCTGATAGAAACGAGAGAGTCTTATTAGTGAAAATCCCTCGAAGGGCTCTATGAGGCGACAAGATGCGATTGGCGGAAAGGATCCGCATATGGAAAAGAGTTGGGCATCTGTTTATCCCCGGCAAATGAGGCCATCAGAAAGATTGATTGATACAAATAGATTGGGTCGATTTATTCGGAATGCACAACATGATCGTCGGGACCAATCATACCGTCCGGATAAGTTCTTTCCTTTTCTTTTCTCCCAACATTTGTTCAGAAAGATTTTTCTCTTTTTCTATCTTTTCATTTCTTTTTCTAAAAAAAAACTTTTTCCAAAAATTTGAGAAGGATTTTTCAGAGTTTACTACTAGTTGCCAAAATGGTACGAAGCAAAATGTGAAGAGGACAGGCCAAAGACAAGGCAATAAGAAAAAAAAAGCTTTTGTTGCAAGACCAAATGGCAAACTGGCCTAGAAAGTAAGGAAAATATGGAGAAAAGCTGGAAAGCAACGGTTGAGGAATTTATGGATCAAGTTCCAAGAGGATCCCCAGCATAACTTCGATGGATCACCGACCAAGTTCCATGATGATCAGACAACATAAAAAAGGGTAAGGAGAAAGGGAGAATTCATCCGCAGCAAAATAACCCCAGCAGTCTTATCCTCAATAATGTCATCCCCGGATTGTAACATTTTATCCCCTGCAGTATTGATGGAAAATAAAACTTTTGAAGGGAGTAGTTTTGGAGTTGAAAAAACTCCCCCAACATGTTTTGAAACAAAAGAGCGGGGAAGGGATAAATGGAAAATCCATCCCCAACAGAAATATCATCCCCAGCAAGTAAAGTTATCCCCAACCAGTTTTGGTGGCACAAAGCAAGGAAAAGGGAAAGAAAAAAACCATCCCCAGCAAGAGTGGAGTGACCACTCACCATGTGTTAAACTAACAAGATTTTCTTTGATTTTTACAGGAAAATAAAGGTTGATGATGGCAAAAATATACGCCACAAGGAAGGTCACCAAAACTGGGGCAGAAAATTTTCTGCCGTTGTCAAAAAAAACAAAAAAAAATCTCGGATGAATGAGAAACAAATCCAATACTTTTCATGTCTTACCAATTAGGCGCCCACTTGTATAACTCGGGAATACATTTCATGTCTTAGCAATTAGGCGCCCACCTGTATATAAAGGGAATACTTTTCATGTCTTACCAATTAGGCGCCCACCTGTATAACAAGGGAATACTTTTCATGTCTTAGCAATTAGGCACCCACCTGTATAACAAGGGAATACTTTTCATGTCTTACCAATTAGGCGCCCACCTATATAACTAGGGAATACATTTCATGTCTTAGCAATTAGGCGCCCACCTGTATAACAAGGGAATACTTTTCATGTCTTACCAATTAGGTGCCCACCTGTATAACTAGGGAATACATTTCATGTTTTTGCATTTAGGCGCCCACCGGTATAACTAGGGAATACATTTCATGTCTTAGCAAATAGGCGCCCACCTGTATAACTAGGGAATAATTTCCATATTTTTGGATAAATAGGCGCCCACCTGCATAATAAGTGAAATAATTTTTGCATGTCTTTAGAATAATAGGTGCCCACGTATATAATAAGTGGAATATTTTCATATTTTGGATAAATAGGCACCCACTTGTATAATAAGCGGAATATTTTTCATGTCTTTATAATAATAGGCGCCCACCTGTATAATAAGCGGAATATTTTTCATGTCTTTATAATAATAGGCGCCCACCTGTATAATAAGTGGAATAATTTTTGCATGTCTTTAGAATAATAGGCTCCCACCTGTATAATAAGTGGAATATTTTTCATGTCCGTAGAATAATAGGCGCCCACCTGTATAATAAGCGGAATATTTTTTTGCATGTCTTTAAAATAATAGGCGCCCACCTGTATAATAAGCGGAATAATTTTTTGCATGTCTTTAGATAAATATGCGCCCACCTGTATAATAAGTGGAAAAATTTTCATGTTTTAGATAAATAGGCGCCCACCTGCATAATAAGAGGAATATTTTTCATGTTTTAGATAAATAGGCGCCCACCTGTATAACAAGAGGAATATTTTTTCAGTCTTTACGTTTCAGGTCTTGAAACCAGTAACCCACCATAAAGCAGAAGGTTACAACAAGAGTTCCCAGCGCATATTCAAGCGCATGAGTCAATAGAAAGATAAGACAAATCTTGAGAGAAGCGGCCTTCGAGCCTTGGTTATCCCCAGCATAACAGACTTGACAAAGAAAGCCGCATTCCGGGGAAGCGCCAAAAGGGTCAATAAAGGAAGCCGTATCCCCAGCGGATTGAGCAAAACGATGAAAACTGGTATTCGGAAAAGCAAAAGGCCAGTGTCATCCCCAAGTTTATGGAAGAAAGAAGCACCGGAGGAAACATAAGCCGACAAGAAAGCAAGGCGGCAAAAACAAGTTGAAGATAGCTAGGATCTTGTGATCCGTAGGCTAGCCTAGCTTCTTGTTTTCTTTTAACACGGTGTAATAAGGAGATCAGTAAAGCAGTGGTAATGGCATGCAGCAGCAGTAACAACAGAACCACAATTCCCCGGTAGTCCCAGATACCAAAACTTCCCGAACTACATTGACCTGATTCATGTTTAGCCCATGATATGTAGGAGGCCTCCAGAAGCAAAGGCTCGGTCAAACTCTTTCAAAATGCTTCACACGGAGTACTCGAACGGGCAAACATTGCTCCTATCCGCTCATTTATCTTTGCACGAGAACTCTTCGTGTTTCCGGGCAAAGAGGGGCAGTTGTGAGCACGTGATTTTTGCCCTATAAGTGTATTACTCCCAGAAAACCAAAATAAAATATTTCATTTGTTTTATGTTGATTTTTGTGCTATTTCTCGTATTTATTTGCACTTCTTTGTGTGTTTATTCGTTAAATTAAGAGAAAATACAAAAAATATGTTGTGTTTACATTTAGGATTTATTAGGAGAAATTAAGTTTTATTTCACAAAATCACAAAAATAATACGCTTTACATTTTAGCATTTAAAGGTCTAGCTGTGTGATTTATTTTAATTAATATTTAATTGTGTGTGTTAATTGTTAGTAGAAGTCAATTAGTATTTTTTAAGTTATTTTGATTCTGTAATGTAATTTAGAATTTTGGTTTTAATAAGTTAGGAATTAGAAGAAAAGAAAGAGAGCAAAACAGAGAGATTTCGGAATTGGGCTGATTATCAAAAGGAAAATTTAAGCCCAAATCACTCCTGTACCCGGTCCAAAGACCCTTCATCCAGGTCAGTTAAAACGACGTAGTATAACGGTGAAACTACGTCGTTTCGATGGCAACCCATCTCAGCCGTTCAATCCACGAAAATCCAACGGCCCTCGTCCCATCTCCCCAATCCGTCTCATCCGACCTGTTCCCATCTGAGACCGACCCAACCTCCACTTAACCAAACGACACCGTCTCCCCTTGATGAAAAGATCCTGGCCATCGATCTCACTTCATCCAACGGCCAGGATCAATCCTGCCATCCACTATATAAGCCTAACCCCTTACCCCGCCCCCTTAGCCGAAGCACCCCCCCTACATCGTCTCTCTCAGAGACGAACCAAATGACCCAAAAACCCTAGCTAGCCGCCACCCCTCCCCTTTGCCATAAACCCAGCGGCAACGATGCAGGCGACCGCCATTTTAACACCACAGAGCCTCCATCACACCCTGAACCCAAATCCACAAACCCATTGGCTCGAATCTAGCTACATCTTCTCGAATCTTCAATCGAAGATTCGAGCCAAAACTCAACCTATGTCAAACCCCCCCAATTTGATACCTAACACTCCCCTGACCTCCCTCGTAACCAAACCAACACTGGTTTGTTTCGAATCAAGCCCAAACCACTTGAACCCCAATCTGAGCCCTAAGAACACTAGAAAAGTTTTGAGCCTGTTTGAAGATTTTTATGGTTCAATGGGCTTTAGTCGGAGTGTTCTCAGAACACTCTATTAAAGTCCGTTTGGCCTTAAAAGTTTAGAGTCCGAAGTGGTCCAAGTCCGTTTGTTTCTGATTTTTCATTTTCTGAGGTATTTCTTTTCTTTCTTCTATCTTTATCTATTTTATATTTGTTTGTTAGTTTAGTTGTGTTATTATTTTCATCTTTTTCATTTTTTTTTGTTTTGTTAATTTTTCTGTCCATCTTCAGTAGACCTTTTCTTTGGTCGATTTCTTCTATTTGTTCGTTAATTGTATTTATTGTGATGAACTATGTGTTTAGATTCTTTAAGGTCGTCAAGTAGTTAGTTCATATTTTTGATCCCCTGTTCTGCCCAGATAATATGAATCACTGAGTTGTGTGTCGATTATTTGTTATCGATTATATGCATTGTAATTGATTAAATGAATATCGTCGATTAGTGTTATGGGTCTGTTTTGGACAAGTGATATTATTGACACTGTTAAATTTGGTTCGAATCACTATTTGAATTAAAAGTTGAATTTGTTATAGCTGTCTAAGATAGAAATCACAGCGTCTTCAGGGGGTAGGGATAGGAAAGTAAGAACAGGGGATTCCTGGGGTAATTTGGGAATTGAAAAAATGGGAAAATGGTTTGAAATTAGTGGTTTGTCAGAGGGTACTTAATTAGATATTAAACTAATAGTTGTTTAATAAGGATAGTGGGATGTGAATTGCAATAGTATGGGAAGTGTTGAATATTATAATGAGCCCATAACAATGATATTAATAGTGAATAAAACATAGTTTAGTGGGGTTCGAAGGGGATGGGCAGAGGGTTATTCTGATCTTTCTGAGTTTTTCCCAGGACTCTTAGCAGTCCATTTCTTGGCATAAATAGGAGTCATTTGAGATTAAGAAGGGATAGATCTTGGCAGTAGAGAGAAGGGGAGTTTACTCATTTTCTTGGAGAGTCTATTTGGTCTTAAAATCTGTTTAAGAGAGTTCAAGAGCTTGAGAATTTAAATAGTGAAGAAAGCTTTGAAAGGATCAGTTCTTTAAAATTCGAGTCAGTCTTAGGTAGCCAGTGTCCCTGTAACACTGTTACATTGATCTTGAGATCGGAAACAGTTTAAGCTTTCTCTGTTTCTATTCCATACTTAGGTGATCAAAGCATTTGAAGGGTTCTATTGATTTACTTGAGTTTGGTTTGTTGCTTTCTGGTTTTCTGGAATTGCCATTGGTCATCTTAAGTTCCTTGTTGGGTTAATCTATTCCTGGGATTTCAATCTGCTACTAGGCTGTCTACTATTGTTTCATTAGTTGCTCTAGTTGTTGCTGGAATCTGTGTTGTTGTATTGCTGTGGTGTTGTTTTGCTTGAGCTGCTACTGATCTTTCCTTCTCCATTTTCTGCTGTTGAAATTCCAGGTATACATTCGAAACACCAGCTGATGTAACTGCTGAATCAAGAAGTTTTGAAATGAAATGCTATTCCGGAAATTGTTACCATAGTAAAAATAGATATTAGATGATTCATGCCTTTTAGTTTTGCTCTTTAATTTGGTTTATCTCTGTATAATCTAATGGAAATTTGAACTGCATCAGGGTTAGCTAGTTGAAACTTGGGACTGTATTAAACCTTTGAACTATCAGATAACAAACTGCTAATGTTAATTAGTTTGAGTATGTTTTAACCTTGAAATGATGGGTTAATTTATTTTAGCTATTGATATAGTATAGCTTGAATTGCATGAGTTCTGCCGTTTGATTTCTTTTTTAATTCATTCATATTTAAGCAAACAAGATAAGTAACAAATACTCTATAGACGCCAATGCTAGTTCGATTATGGTCACATGGTTCAAGCTCGTTGATTAACGTCAGATTAAGAGCAGTGAAATTCAAGATAGATAGTTTTACATCCAATAATGAATCATTTTGAACTAGTTTTTGAGACTCAGTGATTAATCTCCTGATTAGTTTATACCCTTCCATTAGTCATAGTTTAACAAGTCGCAGACGCTGTATCAATCGGCATAGGTTAAAGTAAGGAACTCGAGCACATGTTTTAATCCGTATACCCATTAGGAATCTGGGTCCATGTCGCGATTAAGCCCGTTTTTGTTTAAAGGTTCAAAGGTATAATTATAACATGATAAAGCGGTTTAAAGTTGATAAGAGCACATAATTTATAACATGTATTTAAAATCAGATATTCTAGCCATTTATAATAGTTTAAGCGACCGTGCTAGAACCACGGGATTCGGGGGTGCCTAACACCTTCCCTCGGGTCAACAGAATTCCTTACTTAGAATTTCTGGTTCGCAGACTTCATTTGGAAAAGCCAAAAATTTCCTCGATTTGGGATTTAAACAAATCGGTGACTTGGGACACAATAATTTATTCCAAATGGTGACTTTGAAATAAACAAAATAATCCTATTTCGAATATTGTCACTTTAAATGGAAAAACTCCCCTCACATTTACCCTTCGGGGTAGGTGTGTAAAAAGGAGGTGTGACAAGCATCAGAAAATACCTTGGGATTTCGGGAGGAGTGTTAGCGTATTTTCCGTACTATAGGTATATCAGGAGCGAGCAGGGTTTGATTCACTAATTTCCAGCTTCGAGAAGCTACCTGTGAGTGGTCCGGATGCGGCCGCTTCACTGACTTGGAGCCAGTTTTTAGATTTATTTCTGAGAGAGTTTGTTCCTCAGAGCCTTAGAGATGCATGGCGCGCCTAGTTTGAGCATTTCTGCCAGGGTGCTATGACTGTATTAGAGTATGCTGTCCGTTATACTAGCTTGGATAGACATGTACTGACTTTGGTTCCTACTATTCACGAGAGGGTTCGCCGGTTCATTGAGGGCCTTATTCCCAGCATCAAGTCTAGCATGGTTCATGAGTTGGAGATGGATATTCCTTATTAGCAGGTACTGAGTACTGCTAGGAGGATCGAGGGTATGCATGGTAGGGAGAGGAAGGAAAGGGAGGCCAAGAGGTCTCAAGAGTCGGGCCATTACTCTGGTGCATGTACCTCAGCTGCAGGTCGTCACAGTAGGGGTTATAGGAGTCGCCCTGTTCATTCATCTCTTCCAGTAGCCAGCAGTACTTTAGTCCTCTTAGATCTTAGGAGCCTTATTATGCACCTCTGGTTTCTAGAGTGCCTCCTGCGCAGGATGCTTCCAATGGTCAGTCCAGCAGATTTGGATCGATCTAGTCACAACCACCACGTCCTCCCAAAGCTTGTTTTGAGTGTGGAGACACGCTCCATATGGTGAGGGATTGTCCTAGACTTGGGAAGGGTGCACATCCACAGACTTCTTAGCCACATCGTGCCCCGTAGAGTTCTCAGGCTATGATTACAGCCCCAGTTGCTACCCCACCTGATCAGCCAGCTAGGGGTAGAGGTCGCCCTAGAAGGGGAGGCCAGGCCCGATACTATGACATTTCAGCCCGTACCGAGGTTATTGCCTCTAATTCTATTATCATAGGTATTATACCAGTTTGTCACAGAGATGCATCGGTTCTATTCGATTCAGGCTCTACATATTCTTATGTGTCTTCTTATTTTGCTCCGTATTTGGCTGTATCTCGGGATTCTTTAAGTTCCCCTGTTTATGTTTCTGCTCATGTGGGAGATCCTCTTATTGTGGGCCGCATTTGTCAGTCATGATTACTTGCTCTTAGTGGTATTGAGACCAGAGCCAATTTATTGTTACTCAGCATGGTAGACTTTGATATTATCTTGGCCATGGACTGGTTGTCTCCCCATTATGTTATTCTTGATTGTCACGCCAAAACCGTGACGCTAGCTATGCCAGGTGTACCGCATGTTGAGTGGAGGGTTGCTTAGATCACACGCCCAGTACAGTTATTTCTTTCCTTAAAGCTCAACATATGGTTGAGAAGGGGTTTGACGCGTATCTAGCTTATGTGAGAGATGTCAGTATTGATACCCCTTCACTTGATTCAATTCCAGTAGTACATGACTATTCCGATGTGTTTCCAGCTGATCTACCAGGCATGCAGCCTGATAGAGATATTGATTTTGGTATTGATTTGTTGTCGGGCACTCAGCCCATTTCTATTCCTCTGTATCTTATGGTTGTTCCTGAGTTGAAGGAGTTGAAGGATCAGTTACAGGAATTGCTTGATAAGGGTTTTATTTGACCCAGTGTATCACCTAGGGGTGCTCTTGTTCTGTTTGTGAAGAAAAATGATGGTTTTATGCGTATGTTTATTGATTATCGATAGTTGAACAAGGCTAGAGTGAATAACTATTATCCTTTGCCCCTTATTGATGATCTATTTGACCAGCTCCAGGGCGCACAAGTGTTTTCTAATATTTATTTGTGCTCAGGTTACCATCAGTTGAAGATTCGGGAACCAGCTATCTCGAAGACTGCTTTGAGGACTCGGTATGGCCATTACGAGTTTCTTGTTATATCATATGGGATGACCAATGCCCCAGCAATATTTATGCATTTGATGCACAATGTATTTCGGCCATATCTTGAATCTTTTGTCATTGTCTTTACTGATGACATTCTTGTATATTCCTAGAGTCGAGAAGATCATGAGCAGCACCCGAGAACAGTACTTCAGACTTTGAGAGAAAATAAATTATATGCAAAGTTTCCAAAATGTGGGTTCTGGTTGTATTTCATTGCATTCTTAGGCCACGTGGTATTGAGTAAGGGTATTCGGGTGGATCCGAGAAAAATAGAGGTAGTGCAGAGTTGGCCCAGACCATCCGCATCTATAGAGATCCGGAGTTTCCTTGGCTTGGCGGGTTATTACCATCATTTTATGGAGGGGTTTTCAGCAATTGCAGCCCCTATGACCAGACGGACCTAGAAGGGTGCTCCGTTCCAGTTGACAAAAGAGTGTGAGGCGAGCTTTCATAAGCTCAAGACAACTTTGACTATGGCCCTAGTATTTGTATCGCCTACATGTTCGGGGTCTTATACATTCTATTGTGATGCTTCGAGGGTTGGCCTCAGGGCGGTGTTAATGCAGGATTGTAGAGTGATTACCTACGCGTCTAGACAGTTGAAGATTCATGAGAAGAACAACCATGTCCATGATCTTGAGTTAGCTGCCATTGTTCACGCCCTAAAGAATTGGCGCCATTATCTATAAGGTGTGCCATGTGAAATTTATACCCACCACCATAGCTTGCAATATTTGTTCAAGACAAAAGATCTTAATTTGCGCCAGAAGAGGACTATGATATCACTATTTTATATCACCCAGGTAAGGCCAATATGGTGACCGATGCCTTGTGTCGCCGGGCAGAGAGTTTAGGGAGTTTGGCTTATTTACCAGCATCGGAGAGGCCCATGGTGATGGATGTTCAGGACTTAGCCAACCATTTTGTGAGATTGGATCTTTCGGAGCCTAGTTAGGTTCTAGCTTGTATGGTTTCACGGTCTTCCTTATTCGATCGTATCAGGGAACGACAATATGATGACCCTCATTTGCTTTTCCTTAAGGACAAGGTCCAGTATGGTGATATCAGAGATGTGACCATTGGCAAGGATGGAGTATTGAGGATGTAGGGTCGGGTTTGTGTAACTAATGTTGATGGCCTTCGGGAACTGATTCTAGAGGAGGACCACAGCTCGCGGTATTCCATTCATCCGGGTGCCGCAATGATGTATCGGGATTTGAGGTAGCATTATTGGTGGAAGCGGATGAAGAAAGATATAGTTGGGTTTGTAGCTCGGTGCCTTAATTGTCAGCATGTGAAGTAAAAGCACCATAGACCGGGTGGATTGTTTCAACGGATAGAGATTCTGGAGTGGAAGTGGGATCGGATCACCATGTACTTCGTATCTGGGCTCCCACGGACTTTGAAGAAGTTCGATGCCATTTGGGTTGATGTGGATTGGCTGACCAAGTCCGTTCATTTCATCCCTGTACGTACTACTTATTCTACGGAGCGATTGGCAGAGATTTATATCGGGAGATTGTTCGTTTGCATGGTATTCCAGTTTCCATCATTTCGGATAGAGGTACTCAGTTCACATCGCTGTTCTGGAGAGCCATTAAGCATGAGTTGGGTACTCGGGTAGAGTTGAGTAAGGTATTTCGTCCTCAGACGGACGGGCAGTCCGAGCGCACAATTCATATTCTTGAGGATATGCTCTGTGCGTGTGTGATAGAGTTTGGGGGCTCTTGGGATCAGTTCTTGCCATTGGCGGATTTTTCTTACAACAACAGTTATCAGTCCAGCATTCAGATGGCGTTGTATGAGGCTTTGTATGGTAACCAGTTGTGATGACCCGACCTCTTATCTCATGAGTTACCGCTTCGTTTCCCCCTATTTATGTTCCTTTCTGCTTCCTTATCCGTATTTCTATGTGGTCCAGTTGATTTGTTTGTGTTCGTAGTGAATTTGGTAAGAAATGAGACACTTAGTCTCTTTTAAGAAGGCTTAAGTTGGAAAAGTCATCTGGATGTTGACTTATGAGTTAGAGGCTCGGATGTTAGTTTCGCGGGTTCGGTTAGCTTCGGGAGGTGATTTGTGACTTAGGAGTATGATCCGATATTGTTTTGAATGTCCGGTGTAGAATTAGGCAGGAAATGGCGAAGATAGTATTTTGTCAAATTTCGGTAGATAGGTGAAATTTTTATCCGAGGGTCGGAATGGAATTTCGAAAGCTGCTGAAGCTTTGTTATGTCATTTGGGATGTATGTGCAAAATTTCAGGTCATTCGGATGTCGTTTGGTCGAGTATTCGATCGAAACCGTATTTCGGAAGATTTTGGAACCTTAGGCTTGAATTCGAGGAGTTTTGAGTAATTTGATGTTATTTGAGATGTTTTGATGATTGGAATAAGTTTGAAGGAT
Organism: Nicotiana glauca; assembly: GCA_026770625.1. Lineage (NCBI taxonomy): Eukaryota > Viridiplantae > Streptophyta > Magnoliopsida > Solanales > Solanaceae > Nicotiana > Nicotiana glauca. Next base: position 71,245 of record MU750117.1, on the reverse strand, counting down.
GTTATGGATTATGTTGGTATGTTTAGTTTATGTTCCGAGGGCCTCGGGTGTGTTTCGGGTGGTGAACCGGACCATTTTATGTTGGGAAAATTGCAAAAAATTGCAGGTTTGGCTCTAACTCTATTGAAGATGTTTCCTCTTCGTGATCGCGTGATGAGGCTCACGATCGCGTAGAGTTATTTCAGGGGCATCCAGGTTTTCTCTTCGTGTTTGTATAGATCGGGTCGTGATCGCGTAGTTTTGCGTTGCTGTCAATCGTGGTCGCGTGTCATCATTCGCGATCGCGTAGTTGGGAGATTCGGAGCATCGCATTCGCGTAAGGGAGTATGTGATCGCGTAGTGTATTTTTGGGGAGTTTAAAACTTGTTCTTCGCGATCGCGTGATATCAGTTGCGATTGCATAGGGTTGGGTTATAAGGCTTCACGATCGCGTGTGTTTTTGTGCAATCGCGTAAGGTTAAATGGGGGAGTCAGCATTTCGTGCTTCGCGATCGTGTGACTTTACCCGCGATCGCAGTGCAGGAAATTTAAGAGTTAGGCAGAATGTTTTAAAGGCTCATTTCCGCGAATTTGAGGCTTAGTTCCTCCATTGCGGGGCGATTTCAGAGCTTCTTGAGGGGATTTGAAGAGGGATTCAAGATATATCACCAAGAGGTAAGATTGTTGAACTCAATACTCGATTATTACGAGAAATCCACCTAGAAATCCATGTAAACTAAGCCTAGAAATTAAGAACTAGGGCTTGAAATTTGAAATCAAAGAATTGGGATTTGAAGGGTGATTTGTGGATGAACTTTGATGTTCTTAGTATGTATGAACTCGTGGGGAGATAAGGAACCCGTTGATGTGAAAATTTCAGAATTTCATGAAGTGGGCCAGGGGCTCGGGTTTTGGCTAATTTTGGAATTTTTATATTTTTTGATTATTTTCGCTTGGGCTTTGTTCCCTTAGCATTTTTTGACGTATTCGTTGTGCTTTTGTATATATTTGACACGCGTAGAGGACAATTCGAGGGGCAATTGCGTCGCGGGCTAGAAAATTAGCCGGTTCGAGGTAAGTAATGATTGTAAGTATTGTCTTGAGGGTTTGAAACCTCGGATTACATATCGTTGTGTTACTTTGAGGTGACTTACAAGCTGGATGACGAGCGTGGGGTAGAGCACCACTGGGGATTGTGACCTAGTCTTCCTCGAACGAGTACTTTAACGCGTATTTGAGAGTTAATTGTTTGATGTTATTATATTTTGCGTTGTATGCCATGTTTTGGGCCTTGTAACGACTTGTTGAGACCCTTAGGGGAATTTTTACTATCTATCCTCACTCTAATTATTTGAAAGCATGTCCTCAGTCATATGTTACCTGTTTATTACTCAATTCTGGCTTTATCACTATATTCTTAAAATGTGGAAACTGTTTTGGGTTGAGTTCCCTATTTTATTGAGATAGACCAAGGGTCTGATTGTGAGATTGATGACTACGATATATTCAGAGTCTGATAGTGATGTTAATGACTGAGAAAGGCCGAGGGCCTAACTGTGAGGATTATATATCTATTGATCGGATTGCATACCGCAGCAATATATATACATATATGGATACAGATCGGGCTTCACGTCACGGTAATACTCATATGGGTCAGGCTGCATGCCGTAGCAATGTTGTGCTTGGGCCGTAAGGGGCCCCTCCCGGAGTCTGCAAACCCCCAGTGAGCACCGTCGACGAAGTATATGGATCGGGATGCACACCGCAGCGATATATGGATCGAGATGCACGCCGCAACGGTTACTATGTGATACATATTGAGTTTGAATGCTGAGTAGGAGTACTGATTGGTAAGAGTTTAGTCACGGGTGACAGAGAGTCTAGCCCGAGGGGAAATAGATATATACATGCATATGAGTGATGTTTGCCTGAGAGGCCTATTATGAACTTATTGACTTCACTCCTCTTTAAAGTTGGTTTCTATAGAATATGTTGATTTATTAAGTGTTTTCACTCATTTCATATAGAGCCTCTGTCGGAAAGTTGAACAAATGTTCTAAAATAACTTTATTTAAACTTGGGTTTATGAGATGTTCATAAATTAATCACTGATTTGGAATTTGGTTATTCCTATCAAGATTTTCAAGTTATGAAGTGTTTATGATTACTGTTTTGCCCGAGGGGCTGTTTTGCGAACTATGTTTTGCCCGAGGGGCCTATTTTTGGCTTTAATCTCTATTATTATTTTAAATGGTATTGAACCCCTATTGAAACTACTGGAAAGTATTTTGAAATGGTTTTTACTAAAAGCTGGATTTTAAAAAGGGAAGGTTGACTCCTAATATGATTTTGAAAGCCTGTTGTATTTTTTGAGCCTAACGTGAATGTGGATTCATTATTTCCTACTGCTCAGTCTTTATTTACTCTTATTATATACTGGGTTGGAGTACTCATATTACTCCCTGCACTTTGTGTGCAGATTCAGGTATATCAGAACCCGGTAGCGGGTGTTGATTTGCTCAGACGCGGAGTCATCAGAGTTAGCAGGTGGCTGCATGACGTTCGCAGCACGGTTCCCTTACTCACATTGCTATTACAGTATTTAGTACATTATTTAAGACTTCTTGTCTTATTCAGACCTTGATAGTTGCTCATGACTAGTGACACCCCGATGTCGGGCTTGTATTTTTATTCCGCACTGTTATTTTAGAAGTTATTATGAAACGTTGTTTAATTAAAGGCTTAAAAATGACTCTTAATGCTTAAGGGGTTAATATGGGTGTTGTGTCGGCTGGCCTTGTCTTCACGAGATGCGCCATCACGACCGGGCCGGTTTTGGGGTCAGGACAAGTTGGTATCAGAGCCTAGGTGACATAGGTCTCATGAGTCATGAGCAGGTTTAGTAGAGTCTCGCGGATCGGTATGGAGACATCTATATTTATCCTCAAGAGGCTACAGAACCTTTAGGAAAACTTCACATTCTTGAATTCTTATCGTGCGTCCCTGATTCAGCTTGAAAAGTAACTTTTGAAATTCATTCCACGTGTTTGCATGCGTGCAAGAGCGCTCAGTATCAGACGTGCCTTGATGGCTTGTGATTAACCCAATCGATGGGCGAGATGTGGTCTCTGTGAGTTTGATGTTGGGACGGTCTGGAGGATTTGAGGCTGGATCTCTACCTATGGCTTGAGAACCGAGGTGTTGATTGTGTGAGCAAGCATTTTGAACTTATATGTTTTGTGTTGTCCTTATTAGTGGGAGTGACAGTCGTGTAACTATGCGATGAGTATGTTAGTACCGCGAGATGTATCTATATGACTTGGAAGTGATGAGGTAGGTCTGTTGGATGATAGAAGAACTATTAGGTGTTGAATTCCGTCGTGATTCGAGGTATAGCCCGCATTTTGGGGGTGCGAAGAATCTTTACATGTTCCCAGTTGGGAGTGAAGTAAATCTCATGTTGCAGTATGAGTCCAGACTCAGGAAGATCAAGTGACTGTGTAATGCTTGTGATGGTGGAAGGTATACAAAAATGTTAGTTGGAGGCAAAGCAGGTGGGTTGTCTACTGCGGAGTGTTCTAAAGTTGCGTGATCCTTATGTTGTCTATTAGAAGATCTCATTTACAAGTGAAGAAAATGCGTTGAAATCTAAATTGGGTCACCTAGAGAGTGGGCTTAACTAGTGTGTGAGTGAAGGCGATATTTGCATAAGAGTTAAAATTGCAGATGATTTGTATTTCTATAATCAAATGAAGGATTAATTTTAATCTCACTATGGTATTACAGCAGCAATAGAGTATATGCATTATGATTTATTGAGTGCGTTTTGATATACGGCTTCGAGCCAAGTTGGGGAGTTTGCTATTGATTAAGTTGATTACACGGTTAGGTGCTATTGGTTCCTATTTGAGGCGTGTTGGTGAATCAGTTATGGCATATGGAGATTGAGGTCATATCATGCGGTGTTATAATCCTAATAAGGCACGAGTGGTTCTGTTCGTTTGATCAGACTAACTGCAGTTTAAATAGAGTGGATGACTCTCGAGAATGGTACTAATGTGTTCAAGATTCTACATGTGACAATTGGGTATCTCAAATTGTATATGTGATTAGAAATTGAGTCTCCATTGGGAGGGGTCAAGATTTATGGTTTTTCTATATCAATTATGGGCTTCTATATAGCACTATGAGGAAGGTGCAGCTAATGGATCAGAATTCGTAGAATGTTCTTTGATGTTTTGACTTGTGATTTAGCAATTGGAAGTTACGAAATGGTTCGTGGGATTTGAGACAGCATGGTCTCGTGAGTTAAAGTCACTAGGGATGAGCGCGGATGGATGGTGTTATGTGTTGAATGCAATTACTATTATTCACATGGCAATCAAGGTAAGTCAAAAGAAGACGGATTGGTTAGCCATATATCTGTTGCCATATCAGTGGTAGAGATCAGTTCCTTTAGCATGATCAAGTTATGCATGTGATTTGTGGCGGTACATGTGAGGCCTATCGTTTGTCGTAATTGATGTTATTTAGGATTATTCCATTGTTATGGTAATGTTACGTGTAGGCGGATCCCGGAAGGGTTATGGTGGGTTAGACCACTACTTAGAAATTTGCATATTCTACGGTTATGAGAATTCAACTGTGTGTTGCTACGGTTCTTTTGAAGTGAGTTAAGTGGAAAGTTTTATATGATGAAGTGTTAACCTAATAGTGGTTCCGAAGCTGTGATGAAAAGCGTAATCTATCGTATGTTGGCATGTTGGGTTCAGTGAGTGGTATGGAATTTGAAGTGAAGATAAAGGTAATAGCTTGATGTGGACAAGGATGTCACGAGCTCAGATGAGCACGGAAGGAGTTTTTACGTTTAAGGTAAGTTGGTATTGTCTTCAGCGTCACCTAAGAATGGTGTTTTGTGAAAAAGGCTTTGCATACTTGTTAATAATTCTTGATCGCTTTTCAGCGTTAGTGCTGCCGGTGGTTTGGAGGTATGACCCAGTTTTTGTTACGGTAGGTTGTGGGAGGGTGTCTCATAGGAAGATTGTGTAAGTGTGGCAGGTAGTCACTTGATTAATTAAAGTCTTTAACCAAGTATAAAGGTTGTGATAATATCGTTGAATTGAGAATATGCCCGGAGGGCACACAGTCTATTGAGTTGTGGAATGCGGATGATTTCTCCGACTATGATGGATGTTCTTATGTGTTATGAGCGGAAGAGGGGTTATTAGGGACATTTGACAGGTAATTATCCTAGTTCAGTGCGATCAGAATCGGCTTGAGGTTGGTGGATGGATTCAAATGTGAATATGGGCTATATATCGGGCCAAACATGTTCATTTCAGTGATGCGCTCCTTATGGAGGAGTAGTCAAGGTGTTATTTCGTTGTAAGATATTTTATGTAGTGATACATTGCGCAGTGTAAGTTGTGAGACGGTTTGAGAAATTGCTTATGTGTTGAGGATCCGCGTATAAATGATGTTATATGAGCAAAATGGCTCTTGAGATTCACATTGTATATCGCACCTCAGTTGTGCTTGAGTTTTGTAGCTTATAGCGCTATATGTCCCCTTAGGGACGATATTATGCACTCAGCGTGCTTCTGACAGAAATTCGGTATTTTATTGTAATGAGCAATTTAGCTCGATGTACATCTCTTTAGGTGAGTATTATATGTGGATTAGGTGGCACGCTGCCATGGGTATGTTATTTGGATCGGGTTGCATGCCGCAACATTGTGATGTTGAGTATAGTTTTCTATATGCTACTTTTTTATGCCTTGCTTCCTATTTTCTAAGGAAAGCCCGTATTAGGGCGTGAGTTAGGTAGTTCCTTCCATAGTTCATTTTTCTTTTATACCGCATTTGAATTGGTAGCCTATCGACACGTTGTGGCATCATATGAGACTATTGATTATGCATGCGGGTGGCTTATTGGTGTGCGTTTTGCTCTAGTTGTGTCTTAGGCCTGTATTGATGTGTCATGTCACCAGAGTATCGTGTTGGATTAGAGAAGATCGTTGGGATCATTAATGAATACGAACGGATTCGATTTCAGCATGTTGGAATGATAATATCGAGCTTTAGCTCAAGAAATTTAATTTGGTATTTTCCAAAAGATACATGGCTTCATGAATGTTTGATCTAAGAGATGGTTGTGGCTTACCGCGTGATTTAGTTATCATTTGCAATATATGAAAGTGTTGGGATGAGGCATTAATTGATAATAATTTTTCTATCGTTATTCGAGTGTTGTGTACAACTGTTGTGATTAGAAGTTATCACTACAAGCATTTAAGTTTTGTGGTCTATCATGTAGTTGCAACTGAGGTTGCAAGTATGGGTTGTTACAGCTTGTTCGGGCTTATTCAAATTATAAATGTGGGATGTTGATCGTATGTAAGATTTCCAAAGTTGAAATATGGTACTATTGTTTATGGGGTAGATTAGATTGCGAAATTTCTGTTACAATGTGTTGTCGGACCTATATCAATTACATGGTAAGGTTATTCAGCGATTGGCTGGCTTTTAGAACAACTCTGGGTACGTTAGAGGACGGACGTTTGTTTAAGTTGGGCAGGATGTGACGACCCGACCAGTCGTCTTATGAGTTCCCGCTCTGTTTCCCCCATTTCTGCTCCTTTATCCTTTATTATCCATATTTTGATGTGGTCGGGTTGATTGGTTTGAGTTCGGAGTGAATTTGGTAGGAAATAAGACACTTAGTCTCTTTTAAGAAGGCTCAAGTTGGAAGAGTCAACCGGATGTTGACCTATGAGTTAAAGGGTTCAAATATGAGTTCACAGGGTTCGGTTAGCTTTGGGAGGTGATTTTTGACTTAGTAGTGTGATCGGATGTGGTTTTGGAGGTCCGGTGTAGAATTAAGCTTGAATTGGCGAAGTTAGTACTTTGGCGAATTCCGGTTGATAGGTAAGATTTTGATCCGAGGGTCGGAATTGAATTCCGAGAGTTGATGAAGCTTCGTTATGTGATTTGGGATGTGTGTGAAAAATTTTAGGTCATTCGGATATTGTTAGGTCGAGTTTTCAATCGAAAGCGTATTTTAGAAGTTTTTTGAACCTTAGGCTTGAATTCGATGAGTTTTGAGTAATTTGATGTTGTTTGACGTGTTTTGATGATTGGAAAAAGTTCGAATGATGTTATGGATTATGTTGGTATGTTAGGTTGAGGTCACGAGGGCCTCGGGTGAGTTTCGAGTGGTCAACCGGACCATTTCATGTTGGGAAAATTGCAGAAAATTGCAGGTTTGGCTCCAGCTCTATTGCAGATGTTTCCTCTTCGCGATGGCGTGATGAGGCTCTCGATCCAGTAGAGTTATATCAGGGGTATCCAGGTTTTTTCTTCGCGTTTGCATAGATCGGGTCGCCATCACGTAGTGTTGCGTTGCTGTCAATCGCATTCGCGTGTCATCACTCGCGATCGCATAGTTAGGAGATTTTGAGCATCGCGTTGGCATGTACGCGATCGTGTAGTGTATTTTTGGGGAGTTTAAAATTTTTTATTCGCGATCGCGTGATATCAGTTGTAATTGCATAGGGTTGGGATATAAGGCTTCGCGATCGCGTATGTTTTTGTGCGATCGCGTAAGGTTAAATGGGCAGAATGTTTCAAAGGCTCATTTCCATGATTTTGAGGCTTAGTTCCTCCATTGTAGGGCGATTTTAGAGCTTTTTGAGCGAATTTGAAGAGGGATTCAAGATACATCACCTAGAGGTAAGATTGTTGAACTCAATACTCAATTATTACGTGAAATCCACTTAGAAATCCATGTAAACTAAGCCTAGAAATTAGGAACTAGGGCTTGAAATTTGAAATCAAACCATTGGGATTTGAAGGGTGATTTGGGGATGGACTTTAGTGTTTTTAGTATGTATGAACTCGTGGGAAGATAAGGAACCCGTTGATGTGAAAATTTCTAAATTTTAAGAAGTGGTCCCGGGGCTCGGGTTTTGGTTTATTTTGAAATTTTGGTATTTTTTGATTGTTTTTGCTTGGGGTTTGTTCCCTTAGCATATTGTGGCGTTATCATGATCCCAATCCCGATCGTGATGGCGCCCAACATATTGCTAGGCAAGTCTGACCAACTGTTAACCTCAACCCATACCTTATAAAGTTCATTACCAGCTAACGCAACTTAAATACCAATTTAGCTTCTTTAAAAGTCTGAAACAGTAAGTTAAATATGCGAAATAAAACACAATACTAATACATAGCCCACCGATCAGGTCTCACAAGTTAAGAGCCTCTATCATAAGCCTTAACAACCTAATAAACAAAATGTCTAGAAATGCAGAAAATAATGAGATAGAAGGAGGAATCGGGTCTGCGGATGCCATGCAGCTACCTCGATGTCTCCGGTAAAAGCTGATCAATGGGGGAACTCACACTCAGCCTCTAGAACTCCTGAATCTGCACGCAAGGTGCAAAAATGTGAGTACTCCGATCCAGTGAGTAATAAATATAAATAATGACTAAAAGCATGAAAACACGTAAAGGCACAAAGCAATTCTATATCAAAGTAGTAAGATCACTTAAGTAGTAAACCAACGAATATGTCAAATGAAATCTCTTCAAATCAGGTATATCAGGTAATAACAAGTAGAAACCCACCCCTCGGGCTCACTCTCTGCACTTAGCACTCATTCTAAGCACTCAGCTCATATACTCTTATAGTAATAGAAATCAAAATAACCTCTCTGGCATGCAGCCCGATCTGTACATCGTTGCGGCGTGCAGCCCGATCCATATAAACAGTTGACTGCGCTCACTGGGGTTGTGCAGACTCCGGAAGGGCTCCTACAGCCCAAGCACTATATTGATGCGGTGCATAGCTAGATCCACATAAACATTTTCTACGGCGTGCAGCCCAATCCATAATATATATAATATCCTCACAATTGGGGTTCTCAACCCCTCTCAGTCATTTATACTCACAACCTCTCGGGCACAATACTATAAGGTCGGGATCTCAGCCCTCATGTTCCTCTCATTTAGAATTAACATTTATAACACCGGTTCATATCTTTTAAACAAACAGAAGCATGACTTAGGATATGATTTTTAACAAGTAAAGTGAGAAAAACCAATCAAAATGCCCCTAGGGTTCTACAGGTCGTCACAACGCCCCAAACATAGCAACTAACCAAAATCATAATGATAACAAATAAGCCTGAGTCAAATAAATAGTAAATTCATCAATCGGGATGGACCAAATCACAATCTCCAACGGTGCTCTACCCCACGCTTGCTATCCGGCGTGCAAGTCACCTCAGTATAGCACTACGATGTGCAATTCGGGATATCAAACACTCGGGACATCATTTAACATCATTACTCACCTCAAACCGGCCAAAGCTCTACCTCGTTATGCCCTTGCCTCTCAAATCAGCCTCCTCACACGTCGAATCTGACCCAAACAACAACGAATACGTCATAATAGGCTAAGGGAATAAAACCCAAACGAAAACAATCAAAAATAATCAAAAATCCTGAAATTAGCAAAACCTGGGCCACAGGCCTAATTTTCAAAACTCAGAAATTTTTACATCAACGGGTTCCTTTTCTTTCCAAGAGTCTATACATATAAAGAATACCAAAATCGGAGTCCAAATGACTCCTCAAATCCCAATTTAAAATCTCAAAATCCCAAGCCTAGTTCTTCCATTTTTGGCTAAATTTCCATGAATTTCTAGGTTGATTCCACAATATAATCATGTTTTTTGGTTTATAAAACTTACCTCCAATCAATCCTCTTGGAATAACTCTTCAATTTCTCCCAAAGAGCTCTCAAACTGTTCAACAATGGTGGAAAAATGACTTAGGCTTGCGGATAAAATGTTTAAAAACCTTCTGCCCAGCTACAGTAATTCCTTCTATGTGATCGCGACCCAAGGCTCGCAATCGCGAAGAGCAATTTTCCAAGACCTCCCAAAATGTGCTATGCGAACGCGAACGCGATGCTCTAGCCTTAAATCAATGTGAACGCGGCCCTACTGATGCGATCGTGAAGAACAAACCACAGGGCCCCCAAATCTCTTCTACACAAATGCGAAGCACAACCAACTAGATTTTCGCGACCGCGGACCCACAAAGAAAACGCAGAGAGTAATTTTCCTACCTCCCAAATATCTTCTATGCGAAAGTGAGAGGCCATGTGCGGACACGAAGCACAACCAACTAGACTTCCGCGATCGCGGACCCACAAACGCGAATGCAGAGTGTAAAGTTCCTGCCTCCCAAATCTCTTCTACGCAATCGCGGCACCCCTCCCGTAATTACGAAGTCCAAAATCTCTGCAACGAAAGAATTGAAAATCTACAACTCCAAAAGGCCAAACATGGTCCGATTGACAATCCGAAACTCACCCGAGGCCCCCAGGATCTCAACCAAAAACACCAATACATCCTAAAACATCATTCAAACTTGTTGCAATCATTCAAAACACCTCAAACAACACCAAAACCATCAAATTTCATCGAATTCAAGCCTAAGTTTTTCTAAAACTTCCGAAACACGCATTTATCAAAAACCCAACCAAATCACCTCTGAATTACCTAAAATCTTACACACACATCCCAAATCACATATCGAAGCTACAACAACTCTCAAAATTCCATTCTGACCCTCGAATCAAAATCTCACCTATCGACCGAAAATCGCCAAAATACTAATTTCGCCAAGTCAAGCCTAATTTTACACCGGACCTCCAAAACCACTTTCGATCACATTCCTAATGCACAAATTATCTCCTGAAGCTAACCAAACCATCGGAACTCGTATCTGATCCCTTTACCTCATAATTCAATGTCTGGTTGACTTTTCTAACTTAAGCATTCTTAAAAGAGACTAATTGTCTCATTTCTTACCAAATACACTCCCAACTCAACACAATCGACTAAACCACATAAAATACGAATAACGAAGAATAAAGAAGCGGACTGGGGGAGACGGGGCGGTAACTCATGAGACAACTGGCTGGGTCATCACATCCTCCCCAACTTAAATAAACGCTCATCCTCGAGCGAGTCAAGAAATATACCTGAAGCCTCAAACATGTGAGGATATCTGCTCCGCATCTCCCGCTCGGTCTCCCAAGTAGCCTCCTTCATTGTCCGACCTCTCCACTACACCTTCACTGAAGCTAACTCTGTAGATCGTAACTTTCGAACCTGTCGCTCCAAAATAGTTGTTGGCTCTTCATCGAAGGTCAAATCACCCTCCAACTGAACCGTACTTAAATCCAAAACATGGGACGGGTCCCCAATATACTTTTGGAGCATAGAAACATGAAAAACTGGATGCACACTCGATAAGTTGGGTGGAAAGGAAAGCTCATAAGCCACCTCCCCAATCCTCTAAAGTACCTCAAAAGGCCCAATGAATCGCGGACTCAACATTCCTTTATTTCCGAATGTCATAACACCCTTTATTTGGCGAAACCTTCAACATAACCTCTTACCAACCATGTAGGATACATCTCAAACCTTGAGGTCTGCATAACTCTTCTGCCTTGACTGCGCCGTACGAAGTCTCTCCTGAATTACCTTCACTTTATCTAAAGCATCCTGAACCAAATCTATCCCCAATAGTCTACCCTCACTGGGATCGAACCAACCAAACGGAGACCTACACCGCCTCCCATACAAAGCCTCATATGGATCCATCCGAATACTTGATTGGTAGCTATTGTTATAAGAAAACTCTCCAAGCGGTAGAAACTGCTCCCATGGCCCTTCGAAATCAATGAAACAGGCACGCAATATATCCTCCAATATCTGAATGGTGCACTCGGACTGCTTGTCCGTTTGAGGGTTAAAAGTTATGCTCAACTACACCTAAGTACCCAACTCTCGCTGAATAGACTTCCAAAACTGTGAAGTAAACTGAGTGCCCCGATCTAACATAATGGACACTAGGACACCATGCAACCGAACAATCTCCCGAATATATATCTCTGCCAGCCGCTCTGAAGAATAAGTAGTACACACAAGAATGAAGTGCGCGAACTTGGTCAGCCTGTCTACCATCACCCAAATAGCATCGAACTTCTTCAAAGTCCAAGGAAATCTAACAAAAAAATCCATAGTGGTCCTCTCCCACTTCCACTTTGAAATAACCATCTGCTGAAGCAAGCCACCCGGTCTCTGATGCTCATATTTCACCTGCTGACAATTGAGACACCGAGCTACAGACCCCACAATATCTTTCTTCATTCTCCGCCACCAGCAATGTAGTCTAAGATCCTGATACATCTTCACGGTGCCCGAATGAATGGAATACCGCGAGCTATTGGCCTCCTCCAATATCAACTCCCGAAGCCCATCCACATTGGGCATGCAAATCCGGCCTTGCATCCTCAAAACTCCATCATCGGCAATAGTTACATTACTGGCATCATCATGATGAACTTTGTCCTTAAGTACAAGCAAATGTGGATCATCATACTGGAGCTCTCTAATGCGATCATATAAAGAAGACCAAGAAACCACGAAAGCCAACACTCAACCGGGCTCCGAAATATCTAATCTCACAAACCGATTGGCTAAGGCCTGCACATCAACTGCAAGGGGTCTCTCCCCAACTGGAATATATGCCAAACTCCCCATACTTACTACCTTTAGGATCAAGGCATCGGCTACTACATTGGCCTTTCCTGGATGATACAATATGGTGATATCATAATCCTTAAGCAACTCTAACCATCTCCGCTGCCTCAAATTAAGATCCTTTTGCTTGAAAAAATGCCGAAGATTGCGATGATCAGTGAATACCTCACAAGATATGCCATATAAGTAATGCCTCTATATCTTCAATGCATGAACTATAGCAGCCAACTCCAAATCATGAACATGGTAGTTCTTCTCGTGGGGCTTCAACTAACGAGAAGCATAAGCAATAACTCTACCCTCCTACATCAATACACAACCAATCCCAACTCTCGAAGCATCACAATATACGATATATGAACTTGAAGCTGATGGCAAAACTAATACTGGAGTTGTGGTCAAGGCTGTCTTGAGCTTTTGAAAGCTCTCCTCACACTTGTTCGGCCATACAAATAGAGCACCCTTCTAAGTCAACTTGGTCAAAGGCGATGAAATGGATGAAAATCCTTGAACAAATCGGCGATATAGCCTGCCAACCCAAGAAAACAACGAATCCTTATGGCTGAAGATGGTCTAGGCCAACTCTGCAGTGCCTTTATCTTTTTCGGATCAACCTGAATACCATCGCTGGATACTACGTGTCCCAAGAAAGGCATTTAACCGAGCCAAAACTCACACTTGGAGAACTTTGCATAAAGTTTTCCCTCCCTCAATCTCTGCAATACAACTCGCAAATGCTCTGCGTGCTCCTTCTAGCTATACGAGTACACCAGAATGTCATCAATGAAAATAATAATAAACGAATCCAGATAAGGCTAAAAAATGTTGTTCATCAAATGCATGAACGCAGCTTGGGCATTGGTCAGCCCAAAAGACATGATAAGAAACTCATAGTGACCATATCTAGTCTTGAAAGCAGTCTTAAGAATATCTGAATCCCTGATATTCAACTAGTGATAGCCTGAACGGAGTTCAATCTTGGAGAACACCCTCGCTCCCTGAAGCTGGTCAAATAAATCATCAATGTGAGGCAAGGGATATTTGTTCTTAAATGTTACCTTGTTCAATTGCCTATAATCAATGCATATCGTCATTGTCCCATCCTTGTTCTTTACAAATAGAACTGGCGCACCCCAAGGTGACACACTAGGCCGAATAAACACCTTATCTAGGAGTTCCTGAAGCTGCTCCTTCAATTCTTTCAACTCTTCTAGTGCCATGCGATATGGCATAATAGAAATGGGCTGAGTGCCCGGCACCAGGTCAATACCAAAATCAATATCTATGTCCGTCAGCATACCCGACAGGTCTACAGGAAATACATCAGAGAAATCCCTCACAATTGGGACAAAATCAATATTGGGAGTCTCAGCTCCAACATCCCGCACAAAATCTAGATAAGAAAGACAACCCTTCCTAACCATACGCTAGGCTTTTAAGAAAAAAATCACTTTACTCGGAGCGTAATCAGTCATACCACGCCACTCGATCCGCTGAACACCCAGCATAGCCAAAGTGATTGTCTTAGAATCACAGTCTAGAATAGCAAGATATGGAGATAACCAATCCTTGCCCAAAATGACATCAAAATCCACCACGATTAATAGCAATAGATTAACTCGGGTCTCTAGACCCCCAATATTTACTACACATGACCGGTATATACGGTCTATAATAACAGTATCGCCCACTGGGGTAGATACTTGAATATGTAAAGCAAGAATCTCTCGGGACTTGCCCAGATAGTGAGCAAAATATGAAGACACATAAAAATAGGTGGAACCGGGATCAAATAATACCGAGGCATCTTTGTGGAAGACTGAGACAATACCTGTAATGACAACATCTGAAGCAATAGCATCTGGCCTTCCTGGAATAGCATAGAAATGAGCCTGGCCACTACCTAATCGACCTCCCCCTATGGGGTGTCCCCTGGATGCCTGATCTCCACCCCTATCTGGCTGGGTGGGTGGTAAAGTAACTGGAGCAGAAGCCGAGGGCTAACCCCTCTACTGAGATGATCTAGCAACACGACGAGGACACTACCTCCTGATATGCCCAAACTCTCCGTACTCATAACAAATCCCAGGTGATGGCGATGGGGATTAAAGAGAACCCATCGCACCAGAATGACCAGTAGAAGGACTTGGCGCAGAAGAACCCTAGACTGATGGGGCATGATATGAACTTTGAGCTGGGAGGACACTGAGTGATGACTGGCCCTACTGAAACCCATGATAACCACGACCTGAAGATGCCCCACGAAGCTCTGGGCGGGCCGACTGTAACTGCCAGAACCTCGAGGCCTCTTGGCCTCCCTCTCCTCTCGATCCTGAGGGTGAACCGTCTCAATCTCTCGAGCTGTATCAACCACCTCCTCGAATGTAGCACCCAATACTCTCTCTCTATTCATAAGAATACAGAGATGGTAATTAAGTCCATCAACAAATCTCATGATACGCTCACGATCAGTCGGACCTATCCAAACGGCATGACGAGCCAACTCTGAAAACCTCATCTCATACTGGGACACTGTCATATCCCCTGTCTCAACCACTCGAACTGCCTGTGAAGCTCCTCTCTACGGGACTGTGGTATATACTGTGAGTACGTGATCTTTTCCCTATGAGAATTACTCCCACAAAATCAAAAAAAAAAAAAATTATTTTTCATTATTTGCAATCTTGTGACATTTTGTGGCATTTTTTCGTCAATTATTTGCATATTTTGTGTGCATATTTAATTCTATTAATGCATTAAAATACAAAATATGGTGTCGCCATTTAGGATTTGATTTCACATTTTTAGAGTAGTTAAGAAAATTGTTATTTTACAAAAAAATGAAAAAATTCTCAAAAAATAACGTATTTTTGCATTTCATTATTTAATGTCAAAATTGTGTGATTTTTCTTTTAATTTGGTATTTAATTATGTGCGTTAATTAGTATTTTTAAGTTAATTTAGGTTTTTGTTATTCAATTTAGGATTTTAGTTTAAGTTTTGAAAACGAAAACAAATTAGAAAGAAAAGGGAAAAGAAAAAAGGGGAAAATCGGATTTGGGTGAAAAATCCCCAGGCCAAACAAAAACCCACCCCAAACCTGTTTCAACCCGCCCCGAACCTGCCCAAAAACCCGTCAAAATACGGTTTTTCCCAAGCCAGAGGAAAATGACATCGTTTTGGACATTTTAATCTGGACCATCCAAATAAATGTATCCAACGGTCTAGATTATAACACCTTCCCACACCCCGACCCGAACCCTCCTTATACCCGGTCCGGTCCATGCCCCATTTAATTGAAACGACCCTATTCCCCCCTCCCCTCCAATTGATGTGGACCGTCGATCCCATGAGATTGAACGGTCCAAAACCAAAGTTTTTGTTTTAATGAATTTAATTACCCAAACCCCTCAGAAAGCCCCCCTTCCAGTGTGACTCACTTTCTCTCTCAAACTCTCCTCTCTCAGAGGCGAGGAACCCTAGCCCACGACACCCAAATCCTCCCTTTTCTCCGGTGGCAGCGCCACCACCAATCACCGCCAAATTAATACCACAGAATCCCCTTTACCCCCTCTTCCTGAATCCCTAACCCATGTCTCTTGAATCCCTCTAGTTTGGCTCGAATATTGGATCGAAAATCGACCCTGAACCCTAACTCACCCGATCGCCTCCAAACTGACACAAAATGACCACAGGCCTCCCTCACCCAAAATCCCGTGTCAGTTTCCTTCAAACATCTCCGGAGCGGTTCGAATATCAAATCAAGTGTTTAAGCCCTAAGAGCCTAAAATCAAAACTACGTAAGCAAGGTCAAGGGCTCAATATCATGAAGTTTTTAGGGCCGATTACATCACGAAATGATATATTTTGCCTATTCTTGACAAAGAACAGATGATTGATACCATCTTGTGGTGTAATTGAGAAGTCCAGTCCTGTACAGGGTTGAATCGGTAAGTTTCCATCATCCTTTCCGTTATTATTATTTCACATATATTCCCTTGTTGTTGTCTTTTTCCTTATTCGACTGGTTTCTTCTGATTAAATTTAGAGAAGTTTCAATTTCTGAATTTAAGTTTTCTTCTCTTTTTCTTTCATTAGTTGCTCGATAGTCATGTGATGCAGTGTTTTTCAGTATTCTTTCTTGATTGGGTCTGGTTAGTTCATTCTGTCATGTTTGTTTTATTTTAGTCGTGTCAAATCTCTAATTGTAGTTTCAATTCTCATGTTCAATTTTAAATCTCTTTGTTCTGTATTCATTCTTGAAATCCATTTAGTTTGTACCCTTCTGGTTTGAATTTTTGTGTGGGGTTATGAGGGATTTGATTTGGGTTGCTACTGAATCCAAAACCAGAGGAAATGGGTTCTCTCTATTCACAAAGCCTAGGTTTGGAGCTAGATCCTTGGGTTAATTCGACCCATTATTCATTTGAGGTTCAGGGGTAATTAACAAGGGAATTTTTAAGGGGTAGTGTGAGAATTATTTAATAGAAGAGGTGTTTACCTAATTTTAGAATATTCTAATAGTGGTAGGGTTAGAAATACACTATGTAATTAAATGGAAAATTTAAAATTGAAAAGATAAGATAATAATGGGAAATGCACCAACTGAATGCCTATTTAAAAGGCTGAAAATCAGAAGATATGGGGACAAGAAAAAAAATCTGAGAGCTTGAGAGAACACTGATAGGAAGACTCTGAAAACTATTGAGAAGGGAGAGAGCATAGGGGGATAGTGTGATAGACATTGATAGATATTGAGGGGTCTAAGAGAAAAGATATAGAGAAAAAACCCTGAAAAACACACACATAGAGTTTGAGAGAGGGAGAATTGATAGGGTGATACACACTGATATAGAATACATTCAGTGAATACAGAGTTTAGAGACTAAATTTAGAGAGAAGCTCTGAAAATTGGAGACCGCTGAAAATATTACTAAGAATTACTGTTTCATTAAATTTTGATTTGAACTTTGAGGTCTCTTTGAATTTTCTGAAGTAGTCTTCTGATTCACATAGATCTAAAATGGTTCAAGGTTAATTTTTGGAAAGTTCTGGGTTGAGCTGTGTTGAAATCACTGTTTTATTGGCCTCATATTCTGAAAGCTCAACTCCTAATCTTGGGGTTGTGTTGTTGTTGTTGCCTGCTGCCTTACTCAACTGGTCTCTCATTTTCTTTCTTTATTTCACTCTCAAGTACACGTTTTCTCAGTTCTACCTAATGTAAAGCTTGGCTTGAAGTTTAAATAGAAATTTGGAGTTTTGGAATCTAGTGTCAATGTGTCTTTCTATTGCTCATAGTTTAGCTTTCAGTTCTATTTTTATCACACCATTCTAAATTGTATGATGTACTACACTTCACTTGATCTTTTGTATTACTCTCCCGAAGGCGGTATGTAGATTAAACTTAGTGGGAATTAATTTCCTTATCAAGCATCTTAAAGTTAGATGCAGGTTTGAGATGAGTGAACTCATGTTATTGTATTTAGATTTGGACTGTCACAAACCTGATCTGTCTAAATAGAATCATTAGTTAGCTTCTGAGTCATTCGTGTTAGCTAGAGCAGTAGTTGTTCATAGTCTAGCTTACTGGGTGATCCCATTTCATGTTATTCGTGTTGTTGACTCCATCAAGGATTGGATCAAATTTTGTTGATGTGACTGATTCAAGGTTTTGGATCATTAAGCATATTCTAAGTAGGAATTTCTTAGTTCGTTGTAGTATACTTGGATCTAGTATGTGTAATAGATATGTATTTGCTTGAAATGGGACTTGGTTTATTGATTTCAGGGGTGTTCTAGCTTAGTGGTATCCATGTTTATACATAATTTTCGTTTTAACATGCTCAAAGGGTTGTTGGTGTAACTGTATGTTTACAAATCAAATTTAAAAGCCTGTGAGTTGATCGTGTTGTTGCAGGTATTCGACCTTGAATCCATGCTTGGCCATTACACTATGTCGTCAAACTTGGCTGGCGTTTGTAACATGATACTGGGCTACTTTTGGGCCTAGGATTGAGATAGTTGTTGGACTCACTAGTAATTAAAATACAATAGGCTGTTGGGCTCAGGTTTGGGCCCAAACTGGGCAGCCTTTTGCTAGTTAAGCCATCAGTTCATTAATCAAAGAGGTACAGAAGAATGGACATTAGTTGGGTTGTTGGGATTAGTTTTGGAAGAGATAGGAATCTGGGTAATTGGAAAATGAACGGGTTGAGTTTTGGTCATATTATACATATGTGAATAGGGTTTAATATTAACTTTATGTTCCTTCTTTATTTATGCTAGTAGCATGTTTACTTGAAGTAAATCTCTCGCATTTGAATGTTAAATATTGTATATGTTTTTTTTAATTATGCAAGTTTGCTTTAGGTGGTTTAAGCCAATTTAGATGTTAAAATATGTGTGTTGTAGTGCTATGATAGATATCATTTAGCTACTATAATTTTATATCTCAAGTCCAAGGCTCAAGAATGTGAAAAGTGGTTATTTTCGTAAATGTCTCTATCTATGTGTAAGGCTGGATACTTTTGCAAATGGTTGTTTAGTTAAGGAATGGTTAAGTCTGCAAATCAAAGTGGTCGGCGCAATTTGATGTCATAAATTGGTGGGAGTAAATTGACTAATTAATGTAGGAAATTAATTGAGGTGCGTCGTGCCAAATAAAAATGATAATTGCATGGACCTCGCTTAATTAATTGTTAACTTAACCTTAGAATTCGAGGCATGCCATTTAGCGAAATTCCATGTCCCTCACTCGGGTGTGCAATTCATGTGACCCAAATCCAAATCCTTATAATGTCAAATAAAATGTGTTTCGGATTGCGGGTGCATTTCATGTGACGTGATCCAAAGACATATTTTAGACGACGTTAAATCTTCTTTAAAAATAAATGAAAGCGGTTTAAAGTTAAAATTCACATAGTTTAAAACATGTACTAAAATTAAATAATAGGCCAATTATAACAGTTGGGCGACTGTGCTAGAACCACAGAGCTCAGGAATGCCTAACACCTTCTCTCGAGTTAACGGAATTCCTTACCCGAATTTCTGGTTCGCAGACTGTAAATATTTTCCTCGATTCGGGATTCAACCGGTGACTTGGGACACCATAAATATCTCAAGTGGTGACTCTAAATCTTTTAATAATAAATCCCGTTTTGATTGTCCTTTAATTGGAAAAACTTCCTTTATGTGCTCTGGCAACTCTGCTGGGGAATTAACCCAGAACCACTAGTTCAGGGTTAGAAATTCGAGCTTGGAATAATTGTTATATTGGCTTTATTTATTATCCGATTTTTATTTACATATTTGGGCCTAATATACTAAATGTTACTTTTTGCCGCTTTAATATTGTTGAATTGTATATAAATTGCTATGAAACCCTTCTTCTCTCTGAGTATTCTAAATCATGGAGGAGTGTGCACTTCATGTGACTTCTCTTCTATTAGAGTCATTTCAATTTTAGAACGAGGTTCGGACAAGTTGCAAAGTCGGTAAAGCTTCTGTATTTCCGGTACGCTGCCCCCCTCGGCTCGAGCTGTCCGCTCGGGTAAGCCAGGTCTAGAACAATAAACCCAAGTTTTTAAACCTAAAATAATAAAGCCTCATGTCGGATCCCTAGTATGAAAGTTGGTGTGTATCACATGCATTTGACCTTGGAGACTCAACACAGGGGTTGGGTCTGTCTAGGACAGGTCTACTCAAAATGAAAAAGACCATCCTGATGCATCTTACTTGCTACTTGTGCATTTATTTGCTTCGAATTTGCATGTTAACCGGTTTTTTGAATAATAAAAAAAAGTGAGTTAAGTAATTACTCATTTTTGAAAAATCAATTTCAAATAAAAAAAAAATTTAATAATAATAATAATAATAATAATAATAATAACAAAGCTCTGACAAAATTTTCTGTGTTCTTTTTGAAAAAAAAATATTGTTGGTTTTATTTCCGTCATGTCTGGCAGAACTACGTAAGTTCGATTCTCACAGGATGTGGGATACGTAGGCAACCCATATCGGGTTCAACTATATTGAAAAAAAAATTATAGGGGTAAATGAATGTCGTTGTTTTGCCATAAGTAAAGGTAATGTCATTCTTGTCCGAAATAGCTAAATGTCCCTACAAGGACGTTGGAAAGCCGTTTTTGAGAGAACAGCCGCCTTCGGTCATGTCTCAAACATTTTGGCCGGTTACCAGACACAACCTTTAAATCTTCTTCGAAGTGCTGAAAGGCCGTATTAACAAAACCGGATATTTTTGAGAAATAGTGATGATTTTTTTTTAAATTTGTATTTGTCAATCAATGTTTATTAGTCTATTTTTAGGTTGTGTTGCCATTTTGATGTTAGACACTTTTAGAAACCTTTAATCTTGCAAAAAAATATGTCGTTGTAATAAACACATTTTCCTTTTATGGAAAATTTGAAAAAAAAATCCAAAAATTTTATTAGTCATTTTTACACTTATCCGCCAGAACTACGCTCGGTCTGATTCATACGAGGTCATGATACATAGGCAATCTCCATAAGATTTGACCACAACTAAAAAAATAATAATAAAAAAAAGAGAATCAAATAAAGAAAGATATGAGAAAAGCCGGGATGACACAAGCAACCAAGCAAATGCATAATAGAAATGGTTAACTTGATTAGGTGTATTGCATCCCTAATGTGCGTTTGCCTATTTATAAAAATCCCTAACGCTAACATGATGCTCCCATTTTGTTCATTTTCAATATTCAGAAAGGTGGTTGGTTTGTGGTTCCCAAAGTAGTAACTCCTCTCCACAACCTAAAAGCCAAAAGGCAATGGCAGATAACAACAAATATGGGTTGGTTGATATCAGTACCCAAAAGCGGTTGGTTGAATAAGACACTGGCTTGGCTGATGAGGCAAGGATGTTAAGACATCACATAACAAACATGTATGAGGCTTGGATGGTTGGGAAGGCACCACCACTGCCACCACCTGGTTTCTAAAATGATGCCCTTACCCAAACTTTAGCATCTCCCAATCACCCTAGTATCTCCATCACTCTTCCTCTAAGTTATGGGAGGATGAAGAACATAGAACAATCCTTAAAGAACATGCAAGGGACGGGAGACCAAGGCAGCATGTCTTACCAAGAGTTGTGTACACTCCCAGACGTTGGCCTGCCCGCAAGGTTTAAAGTGCCAAAATTCAACTTGAATGATGAGTGTGGAGATCCGTTAGCCCATCTGAGGGATTATTTCAGGGAATGACAAATGTTGGCAAGAAGGATGATTTGTTAATGGCGTATTTCTGTGAGAGCTTGACTGGGGCAGCTTTGGAATAGTATAATCGTCAAGATGTCGGTACGTGGCATACATGAGATGACATGGCCCAGGATTTTGTGCGACACTTTCAGATCAATACAGACATTGTCCCAAACCACTCTTCCATATCTCAGATAGAAAAGAAACCTAAAGAAAGTTTTAGGAAATTTTGGCTCAGATGGAGCGAACAAGTTGCTTAGGATAATCTTCTCATGGACAGAAAAGATGTTATTGAGCCCCACCAATGACAAGGTCCAGTGGTCATTCTTGCTCAACTCTCTCAGCCTCAATATCGACCCCGTGGATATCCTTTTAATTCTCCAGACTTCTACTTCTCTCCATAGAACCCCTGCAATCGTACATCCCTTCCCTCGATTACTGGTCCACATTACACCACCATATGTTCCATATCCCCAAGGCCCGCGATGGTCCGTGTTGCTCCCATAAATGTCTCATTCACCTCCTCAGGCATATCAACCATAAAAGATTCCAACCGAGGCCAGAGTATAAAATAAAAAGACTACTGAAAAAGAGAATGCTTTCGTAGAATCTTATACAAATTTGTTTGAAAAGTTTAAGCGTTCTGGCCTGATTGAGCCGCTCCTTGGTTATACTCCAGACCCATATGCAAAAGACTTTGATCCTATTGTACGATGCATGTACCACTCTAATGTTCAAGGGCATAGCATTGAGAATTGTCGTTCTTTGAAAAAGGAAATAGAAAGAATGATTCAAGAAGGGGTAATTGTGGTAATTGACAGTGATAGGGAGCTTGCAAATCCTCTTGGGAACTTGTTGGGTAAAGTTGATGATATTGAAGTTGGTAATGATCTTGGCATTATTGATGCAAAACTCAGCGGCTAAGATGCCAAGCTTGGTAATTGGAAAGATGCTCCATATGTTGGCTAGCGGGAGAGGAGATTTGGTGTCTTAGTTTGTTGTCATTTTTGTTGACCGAGTTATTTCAGGGTTGTAATCTGGATATTATCTTGTTACTCAAACCCTTCTATCCTTTTATTTTTCCTGGTTTGTTTAGTCATAGTAACTCGTTTAGTGTTGTGTAGGTTTGTTCCGGGGTTGTAACCCCAGTTTAGTTTGCTTGTCTTGTTGTTCGAACCATTTCACCGTCTAATGCAATTTCCTATTTTCTGTTATTTCTAGTGATTTTCTTTTATTTAGTTCTCTCCTCTGTATAGTTCTTTTCATGCTGGTTCTACTTACATGACATGCACGCATTGTTCTAGGCCTAATCTCAAAGGTTAGTTCAATCATGAAGCAATTGGGAAGATGATAGGGGCACTTGAGGGAAATAAGAACAGATTTGGACATTTTGAGATCATTTGAAGCCTGAACCATGTGAAACTGGGGCAGATAGAACATAAAGAAGCCCTATTGAAATGCATCATGCCACATCAGGTTGAAGCTAATAAGTTTGCCCAAATTAACAGGGGCCATTCGTGTTAATGGGATCGAGGTTGTTGTCCAATGGTACTGGGTAATCGACAAATGCAAAAGGCAAATGTGTGGATATGGTTATCAATTCTAGTGCAATCAAAAGATGTTACGTATGTTTTCCTTGGTTTGTTTAACTATGTTGTTTGTACTTGGCATGTTTCGGAGATTGGAATGACGAAGGCATTTTATTCTGCTATCTAAACACTTTATCCTTTGTTACCCTTTTTGAGCCTTACTTCTTTTTTTTCATACCCCTCTTTCGGAATTAGCAATAAAGATTAAAAATACAAGCATGGAAGATAAGTAAAGAAAAGAAAATAAAAAAAGAGAAGAAAAAGAAAAAAAACAACAAAAAGAGAAAAGGAAGAAAAAAAAGATAATGATGGAATGAAAAGAAAAGAAAATTCACAAAAATAAAGAAATTCCTATGATGTAAACTACATTTGACATGATTCCTGTTAAGGATACATAGGCAGCCTCACAGTTCGGTCCCATCAAAATAAAATCCAAAAGTCCCCAAGTAAGAAACTGGGGCAGAAGTTGTGGTTATTGTAAGAAATCTGATTCTGAAAGTTGTAATTTTGAACCCATGTTGAATTGTTTTGAGCCTTGATACCCTTTCTTTCTAACCCTATCCAAAAGCCCACATTACAGTCCAAAGAAAGACCTTCTGATCAGTCTTCGAAAAATGTCAAGTCGAGCAAGTAGAGGTGATTTATGTCAGGGGCAACACTCCGGTCCAAACAAGGGAAATGAAAAATTAAAGAGTCTTATTGATGAAAGCCCTCAGGGGTACCACAAAGTGATAAAAGCTGAGAGAAGTAAGAGATAAGAGGGTCTTATTGGTGAAAACCCTCACGAGCACCTTGAGGCAAATGTAAGTTGAGAGAAATACCAAAATGAGAGAGGCATGATAGTGAAAACCCTCACGGGCACCTTGAGGCAACTGTAAGTTGAGAGAAAGACAAAATGAGACAAGCTTGATAGTGAAAACCCTTCGGGCACTATAAGTCGAATAAAGATTGTGAATCAGATTGGATATGTGAAGCATTGAAGCCCAGTTTCATGGGAAAAAAAATGTATGACATGAGCTGAACATCGGAATTGCTTAATAGAATGGGCCGCAAGTGCATGTCACGGTCCTTATAGTTGGTATCCACATCTGATAGGTTTCTACTTTGTAGTTTTCTTGTTAGGAATCTTCTCTTTCCTTTGTCCTTTCCTTTGTTTCTTTTTTCTTGTTCACTACTTCTTCCTGAGTCTGTTTGGTCAGAACAATAAGAAATAACTTCAAAATTTATCATCATTTTTCCAATTGCACAAGACGAGATCTGGCTAGTACATCAAAGTGGCATAAGTCAGGAAATAACAACAAGCACACTAAGCTGGTAATAATCAACATACTTTGGGATCCCTGCAAAATACAAAGGTTTGGTACATATCAATTCATGGAGAATGCAATAAGATGGAAGGTGCTTGGTAAACGGATCAAGAGATATTTTATGTGGTAGGATTGACAAAAGGTGATTGACCAGTGACAAGTAGGGTCTTCAAGAGGAAATCAAAGTTATCAGGGCGAGTGAAGGAACAATAGACCTCGAGGCCAAGGCCAGTGATTTAAGCCAGGAAAGAACAGCAAGCACACTGAGCTGGTAATAATCAACATGCTTTGGGATCCCTACAAAATACAAAGGTTTGGTACATATCAATTCATGGAGAATGCAACAGATGGAAGGTGTTGGGTGAACGGATCAAAGGTATACTCTATGATAAGATTGACAAAAAGGGTGGACTAGTGACAAGCAAGATATTCCAAGCAGAAATCAAAGGTTATAGACCTCAAGGCCAAGGCCAGTGGTTTAAATAAGGAAAGAGCAACATGCGCATTGAAGTTGGTAACAATCAATATGCTTTGGGGATTAGGTGAAACACAAAGGTTTGGCAGATGTCGGTTAAGGAGCAATGCAACAGATAAAAGGTATTGGGTTCAAACGAAGAGAGGTATTTTTTGGGTTAAGGTTTACAAAGGAAGTGGTTAGTCAACGAACAAGGAGGGTCTTCGAATGGAAATCAGTTATCATGTCAAGTTAAGGAGCAAAAGACCTGTAGGCTAAAGCAAATAGTTTAAGTCAAGAAAGAACAGCATACATACGAAGTGGGGGCAATGGACGTGATTCAGGATTCTTGTGAGATACAAAGGTCGAGTAGATGCATGTTCATGAGCAATGCAACAAATAGAGGATATGGGGTCTGAACGGAGAAAAGGTATTTCAGTGATACGGATGACAGAGAAAGTGGTTAATGAATAAACAGGCAAGGTCTTCGAGTGGAAATCAGTTATCATGGGAGATATATAGAGTCATATAGAAGACTAGAAGTGAAAAACAATGGTTGGGAATCCTTTGGCTAAGGATCAGTCAGAAGGTCGAACATTTTCGACCAAGTTCAAGGCAGTCGGATGAAGCAGAGCATGGAAAGGAGAAAATCATCCCCAACAAGAGTATCACAACCAACCACCACATTTTAAACTGACCAAATTTTTTCTTTAATTTGAAACAAGGGCAGAAAATATCGTTTATGTTGGAGAAACCTACCGTAAGGAAAGGCAAGCACCAGACAGGTATGATCGTAAATTTTCAGGACCCTCCTGGAAAATGGGACCTAGTTAAAAAAGAGAAACAATCATAAGTAGCATAAATTTACCCCAAAGGAATATAAGTTAGCTTAAAAGTTTGCATGTTTGAGATAGAATCCAATTAGGAGTTTCCAGGACCCTCCTGGAAAATGGGACTTAGTCTAAAATTCAAAAGAGATATAAGTTCTCATTAAAGCTTTTATTCTTAGGATTGGATTTAATTTGAAGTTCTCAGGACCCTCCTGGATAATGGGACTTAGTTTTAAAAATTGAAACAATCATAAGTAGCAAAATCTAGCATAAATGTAGCCCAAGGAATATAAGTTGGTTTCAAAGTTTCCATGTTTGAGATTGGATTCAATGAGGAGTTTTCAAGACCCTCCTGAAAAATGGGACATAGCTTTAAGAATTCCATTAGGTAACAAGATTTAGTGTAAGTAATGTTTTAAGGAAGTTTAATTCAGCCGTAAAATTGTCACTCATAAGATAAGATTTGATAAGAAATTTTGAGGACCCTCCTGGATAATGGGATGTTGTTTTAAGACTGTCTTAGATACCAAGATTCAACAGAAGTCACACCTTAGGAAAATATAAAAATGTCATTGGGATCTAGCTTACAAATGTTTAGAGATATTTGATAATATGATTCAATTAACACTCATGGATGCGCACAACTATCAAACTGGGGCAAAAAAATTTCTTTTGTTTTTGTCTATTTTGTTGAAGTCAGGTGCCCATCTGAAGAATAGGGAAGACAACACGGGTTTTAGGATAAAAATAATAGTTGAAGATTTGGAAGTCAGGCATCCACCTGGAGAACAAGGAACAATAGTTGAAGTTTTTGGAAGTCAGGCGTCCACCTGGAGAACAAGGAAGAACAGTTGAAGATTTTGAAAGTCAGGCGTCCACCTAGAGAACAAGGAACAATAGTTGATGTTTTTAGAAGTCAGGCGTCCACCTGGAGAACAAGGAAAAATAGTTGAAGTTTTTAGAAGTCAGGCGTCCACCTGGAGAACAAGGAACAATAGTTGATGTTTTTGGAAATCAAGCGTCCACCTGGAGAACAAGGAAGAACAATTGAAGTTTTGAAACTCAGGCGTCCACCTGGAGAACAAGGAAAAATAGTTGAAGTTCTTAGAAGTCAGGCGCCCACCTGGAGAACAAGTATCAATAGTTGAAGTGTTTAGAAGTCAGACGTCCACCTAGAAAACAAGTAACAATAGTTGAAGTTTTTGGAAATCATGCATCCACCTAGAAAACAAGGAAGAATAGTTGAAGTTTTTGGAAGTCAGGTGTCCACCTGGAAAACAACGAACAATAGTTGAAGTTATGGAAGTCAGGCATCCACCTGGAGAACAAGGAACAATAGTTGAAGATTTTTGAAGTCAGACGTCCAACTAGAAAACAAGGAACAACAGTTGAAGTTATGGAAGTCGGGTATCCACTTGGAGAATAAGGAATAATAGTTTAAGTTATGGAAGTCAGGCGCACTTGGAAAACAAGGAAGAACAATTCAAGTCAAGAAGTCAGGCGTCCACCTGGAGAACAAGGAACAATAGTTGAAGTTTTTGGAAGCCAGGCGTCCACCTGGAGAAAAAGGAAAAACAGTTGAAGGTTCGGAAGTCAGGCATCCACCTAGAGAACAAGGAACAATAGTTGAAGTTTTTGGAAATCAGGCGTCCACCTGGAGAACAAGGAACAATATTTGAAGTTTTTGGAAGTTAGGCGTCCACCTGGAGAACAAGGAACAATAGTTGAATATTTTGGAAGTCAGGCGTCCACCTGGAGAACAAGGAACAAAAGTTGTGATTTTGGAAGTCAGGCATCCACCTGGAGAACAAGGAAAAATAGTTGAAGTTATGGAATTCAGGCGTCCACCTAGAGAACAAGGAAGAACAATTCAATTCAAGAAGTGAAGCGCCCACCTGGATTCCAAGGGAAGGCAATAATGGTCAAAAGAAGACAATTCAAGTTTCAAGGGGAAAACAATTCGAGTTTCATAGGAAGGGAAGAAGCAGTTCAAGTTCGAAAATCTGGCATCCACCTGAAAAATAGGGAAATCATTCCAGATTACAATTCAAGTAGGCAACAAAGGAATCTCGCTTGGCGAATACAAGTCAAACAGGTAGTAGAAACTACAAGATCAAGCTTGAGAAGTATAGAATAGATCTTTGTAATGCATAGATCATAGTTTAGTCTAGCTTCTTTTATTTTTTTCATGGTGTAATAAAGAGGTCAGTAAGCAATAGCAGCAGCAACAACAACAGTGAAATCACAGCTTCATGGTAGTCCCGGCTTCCAAAACTTCCCGAACTACATTGACCTGATTCCTTTTTATCTAAGGATATGTAGTAAAACTTTGAAGCAGAGATTCGGTCAAATCTTTCAAACGATGCTTCCCATAGACTATTCAAACGGGCAAAAATCGCTCGTATCCGCTCACTTTATCTTTGCACAAAAACTCTTCGTGTTTCCAGTTAAAGAGAGGAAGTTGTGAGCACGTGATTTTTGCCCTAAGAGAATTACTCCCACAAAATAAAAACAAAAAATTATTTTTCATTGTTTGCAATTTTTTGAAATTTTGTGGCATTTGTCCGTCAATTGTTTGCATATTTTGTGTGCATATTTGATTCTATTAATGCATTAAAAATAAAAAAGTCGCCATTTAGGATTTGATTTCACATATTTAGAGTAGTTAAGAAAATTTTTGTTTTACAAAAAAAATTAAAAGAAAACGAAATTAATATTTTTAAGTTAATTTGGGTTTGATAATTAAATTTAGGATTTTAGTTTAAGTTTTGAAAACGAAAAGAAATTAGAAAGAAAATTGAAAAGAAAAATAAGGGAAAATCGGATTTGGGCAAAAAATCCCCACCTCAAACAAAAACCCACCCCAAACCCGTTTCAACCCGCACCGAACCGGGCCAAAAACCCATCAAAATACGGTCTGTCCCGAGCCAGGAGAAAACGACGTCGTTTTGGGCATTTTAATTCGGACCATCGAAATAAATTAATCCAACGGTCTAGATTATAACCCATTCCCAAACCCCAACCCTGACGCTCTTTATACCCGGTCCGGTCCATGCCCCGTTTAATTAAAACGACCCTGTTAGCCCCCCCCC
>MU750117.1:0-41385 GCA_026770625.1 Nicotiana glauca | reverse complement strand
CGCCATCCAGTCTGACTCCCTTTCTCTCTGAAACTTGTCTCTCCCAAAGACGAGGAACCCTAGCCCGCCGCCCCTAAATCCTCCCCTTTCTCCGGTGGTGGCGCCACCACCAATCACCGCCAAATTAACACCCGAGAACCCCCTTTACCCCCTCTTCCTAAATCCCTAACCCATGTTAGTTTGGCTCGAATATTGGATCGAAAATCGACCCCGAACCCTAACTCGCCCAATCACCTCCAAACTAACACCAAATGACCACCAGGCCTCCCTTACCCCAAATCCTGTGTCAGTTTCCTTCGAACATCTCTGGAGCGGTTCGAATATCAAATCAAGGGTTTAAGCCCTAAGAGCCTAAAATCAAAACTACACAAGCAAGGTCAAGGGCTCAGTCTCATGAAGTTTTTAGGGCCGATTACATCACGAAATGATGTCTTTTGCCTGTTCTTGACAAAGAACATATGATTGACATCATCTTGTACTGTAATTGAGAAGGCCAGTCTTGTCCAGGGTTGAATTAGTAAGTTTCCATCATCATTTTTGTTATTATTGTTTCACATCTGTTCCCCTGTTGTTGATTTTTTTTCCTTATTCGATTGGTTTCTTCTGATTAAATTTAGAAAAGTTTCAATTTCTGAATTTAAGTTTTTTTTGTCTTTTTCTTTCATTAGTTGTTTGATAGTCATGTGATGTAGTGCTTTTCAATATTCTTTCCTGATTGGGTCTAGTTTGTTCATTCTGCCATGTTTGTTTTCTTTTAGTCGTGTTAAGTCTTTGATTTTAGTTTCAATTCTCATATTCAATTTTAAATCTCTTTGTTCTATATACATTCTTGAAATCCGTTTAGTTTATACACTTTTGGTTTGAATTTTTGTGTGGGCTTATGTGGGATTGGATTTGGATTGCTACTAAATCCAAAACCATAGGAAATGGGTTCTCTCTGGTCAGAAAGCCTAGGTTTGGAGCTGGACCCTTTAGTCAATTCGACCCATTATTCATTTGGGGTTCAAGGGGAATTAATAGGGGATTTTTTAAAGGGTAGTATGAGAATTGTTTAATAGAAGAGGTGTTTACCTAATTTTAGAATATTCTAATAGTGGTAGGGTTAGAAATACACTAAGTAATTAAGTGGAAAATTTAAAATTGAAAGGATAAGATAATAATGGGAAATGCACTAACTAAATGCCTATTTAAAAGGCTAAAAATCAGAAGATATGGGGAAAAGAAAAAAAAAATATTAGTGCTTGAGAGAACACTGATAGGAAGACTCTGAAAAATACTGAGGAGGGAGAGAACATAGGGGGATAGTCTGATAGACATTTATAGACATTGAGGGTTCTAAGAGAAAAGATATAGAGAAAAAAACCTGAAAAACACACGCAAAGAGAGTCTGAGAGAGGGATAATTGATAGGGTGATACACACTAATATAGAATACATTCAGAGAATACAGAGTTTAGAGACTAAATTGAGAGAGAAGTCCGGAAAATTGGAGACGGCTGAAAATATTACTAAGAATTACTGTTTCATTAAACTTTGGTTTGTACTTTGAGCTATCTTTGAATTTTCTTAAGCAGTCTTCTGATTCACATAGATCTAAAGTGGTTCAAGGTTAATTTTTGGAAAGTTCTGGGTTGAGCTGTGTTGAAATCACTGTTTTATTGGCTTCATATTCTGAAAACTCAACTCCTGAACTTGGGGTTGTGTTGTTGTTGTTGGTTGCTGCCTTACTCAACTGATCTCTCATTTTCTTTCTTTGTTTCACTCTCATTTACACATTTTCTCAGTTCTACCTAATGTAAATCTTAGCTTGACGTTGAAATAGAAATCTGGAGTTTTGGAACCTACTGTCAATGTGTCTTTCTGATGCTCATAGTTTAGCTTTCATTTCTATTTTAATCACACTATTTTGAATTGTATGATGTACTACACTTCACTTGATGTCTTGTATTTCTCTTCTGAAGGTTGTATGTAGTTTAAACTTTGTGGGAATTAATTTCCTTATCAAGCATCTTATAGTTAGATGCAAGTTTGAAATGAGTGAACTCATGTTATTGTATTTAGATTTGGACTGTCACAAACCTGATCTGTCTAAATAGAATCATTAGTTAGCTTCTGATTCATTCATGTTAGCTAGAGCAGTAGTTGTTCATAGTCTAGCTTACTAGATGATCCCATTTAATGTTATTCGTGTTGTTGACTCCTTCAAGGATTGGATCAAATTTTGTTGATGTGACTGATTCAAGGTTTTGGATCATTAAACATATGCTAAGTAGGAATTTTTTAGTTCGTTGTAGTAAACTTGGATCTTGTATGCGTAATAGATATGTATTTGCTTGAAATAGGACTTGGTTTATTGATTTCAGGGGTGTTCTAGCTTAGTGGTATCCATGTTTATGCATAAATTTTGTGTTAACATGTTCAAAGGGCTGTAGGTGTAACTGTATGTTTAAAAATGAAATTTGAAAGCATGTGAGTTGATCTTGTTATTGCAGGGATTTGACCTAGAATCCATGCCTGGCCTTTGCACTGTGTTGTCAAACTGGGCTAGCGTTTGTAACATAATACTAGGCTGCTTTTGGGCCCAGGATTGAGATAGTAGCTCGATTCACTAGTAATTAAAATACAGTAGGTTGTTGGGCTCAGATTTTGGCCCAAACCAGGCAACCTTTTGCTAGTTAAGCCATCAGTTCATTAATCAAAGAGTTATAAAAGAATGGACATTAGTTGTGTTGTTGGGATTAGTTTTGGACGAGATAGGAATCTGGGTAATTGGAAAATGAACGGGTTGAGTTTTGGTCATATTATGCATATGTGAATTGGGTTCAATATTAACTTTATTTTCCGTCTTCATTTACGCTAGTAGCATGTTTACTTGAAGTAAATCGCTCACATTTTAATGTTAAATACTGTATAAGTTTTTTTTAATTATGCAAGTTTGCTTTAGGTGGTTTAAGCTAATTTATATGTTAAAATTTGTGTGTTGTAGTGCTATGATAGATATCATTTAGCTGCTGGAATTTTATATCTCAAGTCTAAGGCTCAAGAATGTGAAAAGTGGTTATTTTTGTAAATGTCTCTATCTTTGTGTAAGGCTGGATACTTTTGCAAATGGTTGTTTAGTTAAAGGAATGGTTAAGGCTGCAAATCAAAGTGGTCGGCGCAATTTGATGTCGTAAATTGGTGGGAGTGAATTGACTAATTAATGTAGGAAATAATTGGGGTGCACCGTGCCAAACAAAAATAACAATTGCATGGCCCCAGCTTAATTAATTGTTAACTTAACCTTAGAATTCGAGGCATGCCATTTAGCAAAATTCCATGGCCCTCACAAAGCTAAAATGTGTAGTTGCTTTAGGGTCGCACTTTAATAATATTACCTTCTTTAACTCGGGTGTGCATTTCATGTGACCTAAATCCAAATCCTTATAACGTTGAATAAAATATGTTTTAGATTACGGGCGCATTTTATGTGACGTGATCCGAAGATATATTTTAGACGGCATTAAATCTTCTTCTAAAATAAATGAAAGTGGTTTAAAGTTAAAATGCACATAGTTTAAAACATATACTAAAAGCAAATAATCGGACAATTATAACAGTTGAGCGACTGTGCTAGAACCACGGAGCTCGGGAATGCCTAACACTTTCTCCCGAGTTAACAGAATTCCTTATCCAGATTACTAGAGCGTGGACTGTAATACAGAGTCAATATTTTCCTCGATTCGGGATTCAACCGGTGACTTGGGACACCATAAATCTCTCAAGTGGCGACTCTGAATCTTTTAATAATAAATCTCGTTTTGATTGTCCATTAATTGGAAAAATTCCTTTTATTATACCCCTTTCCGGGGGTGTAGTGGAAAAAGGAGGTATGACACATACTTATCTAAGAAGAGAGTAGAGAACTCCGTCCAAGTAAGTGGTGTTGCACCAAAAGACCTACACCTCTCATACGCCTCCCAACAAGTGAAGGCAGGCCCAAAAAACTGAAAGGTAATGAATGCCACACCACTAGACTCAAGAATCCCTACTATACGGAGCATCCGCTGACACTTGTCCAGAAAACCCTGGGCATCCTCGCCCTCAGCGCCACTGAATGAAAGAGGCTGCAGTATACCAAACCTTTCAAGACGACGCTACTCATCATCCGGCATAACTGGAACCCTGAACTCCAGCACTGGTATAACCGACTGAGCTGGAGGTGCCTCTAGCATCTGTAGTCCATGCACTACCTCCTAAGGTGTATGAGCAATGGGGGTCAGATTGCCTCCCCCGGCCTGTGAGGTAGCTACTACTGCAGTGGCTTAAACTGCCTGAGCCAGGCCAATGCAATCTGTCAAGAATGCCAAGGCCCCCTATAGACTCGGAATCACGATGGGCACAGTCGGTGCCTGAACTGGTGCTGCTGGAGCCTGATCCTGAGCTGGGTTAACTGGTGGATCAACAAGTGTTGCCCCTGCTGCAATGCCTCTACCACGACCTCTAGTGGCCTCAGTGGGTGGTACTGGTAGTCATCCACCTTGTCCGGCAGCACGAGTCCTCACCATCTTTGAGAGAATAGAATAAAGAGAAGTTTAGTACTTGGATCAACAAGTTCGCACGATAAGAATTTCAAGAAGATGAAGTTTTTCCTAAAGGTTCTGCAGCCACTCGAGGATAAATACAAACGTCCCCGCACCGATCTGCGAGACTCTACTAAACTGGCTCATGACTCAAGAGACCTAGTAACCTAGGCTCTAATACAAACTTGTCACGACCCCAATCCCGGTCGTGATGGCGCCCAACACATTGCTAGCCAAGTCTGACCAACTGTTAACCTCAACACATGCCCAATAAAGTTCATTACCAGCTAACACAGCTTAAATACCAATTTAGCTTCTTTAAAAGTCTGAAACAGTACTAATATAGAAAATGCCTGGAAATGTCTAATATACAATACTAATACATAGTCCACCGATCAGGTGCCACAAGTCAAGAGCCTTTATCACAAGTCTGAACAACCTAATATAGAAAATATCTAGAAATGTAGAAAATAATGAGATAGAAGGAGGAATCGTGTCTGCGGACGCCATGCAGCTACCTTGATATCTCCGGTAAAAGCTGATCAATAAGGGAACTCACACTCAGCCTCTGGAACACCTAGATCTGCACGCAAGGTGTAGGGAGTAATGTGAGTACTGCAACCCAATGACTAATAAATATAAATAATGACTGAAAGCATGAAAACATGTAAAGGCACAAAGCAATGCTATATCAAAGTAGTAAGATCACTTAAGTAGTAAACCAACGAATAAGTCAAATGAAATCTCTTCAAATCAGGTATAACAGGTAATAACAAGTAGAAACCCACCCCTCGGGCTCCCTCTCAGCATGTAGCACTCATTCTAAGTACTCGGATCATATACTCTTATAGAAATAGAAATCAGAATAACCGTTTTGGCGTGCAGGCCAATCCGTACATCGCTGCGGCCTGCAACCCGATCCATATAAATAGTCGACTGCTCTCACTGGGGATGTGCAGACTCCGAAAAGGCTCCTATAGCCTAAGCATTATATTACAGCGGTGCGCAGCCCGATCCACATAAACATTTGCTACGGCGTGCAGCCCGATCCATAATATATATAACATCCTCACTGTTGGGGTTCTCAACCCCTATCAGTCATTTTTACTCACAGCCTCTCGGGCATAATACTATAAGGTAGGGATCCCATCCCTCATGTTCCTCTCATTTAGAATTAACATTGTTAACACCGGTTCACATCTTTTAAACAAACATAAGAATGACTGAGGAAAACAAGTCAAAATGCCCCTAAGGGTTCTACAGGTCGGAACAAGGCCCCAAACATGGCAACTAGCCCAATCATAATGATAACAAATAAACCTCAGTCAAACAAATAGTAAATTCATCAATCGGGACGAACCAAATCACAATCCCCAACGGTGATCTACCCCACACTTGCTATCCGGCATGCAAGTCACCTCAATATAGCACTACGATGTGCAATCCGGGGTTTCAAACCCTTAGGACATCATTTAACATCATTACTCACCTCAAACCGGCCAAAGCTCTAGCTCGCTATGCCATTGCCTCTCAAATCAGCCTCCTCGCGCGTCAAATCTGACCAAAACTACAACAAATACGTCACAATAGGCTAAGGGAACAAAACAAAAGCGAAAACAATCAAAAAATAATAAAAATTTCGAAATTAGCAAAACCCCGGCCTCTGGCCCACTTCTCTAAACTCATAAATTTTCACATCAACGGGTTCATTATCTTGCCACGAGTCTATGTATATCAATAACACCAAAATCGGAGTCCAAATAATCCTTCAAATCCCAATTTAAAATCACAACATCATAAGCTCTAATTCTTCCATTTTTCGCTAAATTTCCATGAATTTCTAGGTTGATTCCACAATATAATCACGTTTTTGGTTCATAAAACTTACCTCCAGTCAATCCTCTTCAAATCCCTCTTCAATTTCTCCCATAGAGCTCTCAAAATGTTCAACAATGGTGGAAAAATGACTTAGGCTCGCGAATGAAATGTTTAAAAACCTTCTGCCCAGCTACAGTAATTCCTTCTATGCGATCGCGACCCAAGGCTCGCAATCGCGAAGAGAACTTTTCCAAGACCTCCCCAAATATGTTATGCGAACGCGATGCTCTAGCCTCAAATAAATGCGAATGCGGCCCTACTGATGCGATCTCGAAGAACAAACCACAGGGTCCCCAAATCTCTTCTACGTGAACGCGAGAGGCCCTGTGCGGACGCGAAGCACAACCAGCTAGACTTCCGCAATCGCGGACCCACAAACGCAAACACAGAGAGTAAATTTCCTGCCTCCCAAATCTCTTCTACGCGAATACGAGAGGCCCTGTACGGACGCGAAGCACAACCAACTAGACTTCCGCGATCGTGGATCCACAAACGTGAACACAGAGAGTAAACTTCCTGCCTCCCAAATCTCTTCTACGTGATCGCTGCACCCCTCCCACGATCGCGAAGGACAAAATCTCTGCAACAAAAGAACTAAAAATCTACAACTCCAAAATGCAAAACATGGTCCGATTGACCATCTGAAACTCACCCGAGGCCCCCAGGACCTCAACCAAAAATACTAACGCATCCTAAAATATCATTCAAACTTGTTCCAATCATTAAAACACCTCAAACTACACCAAAACCATCAAATTCCATCGAATTCAAGCCTAAGTTCTTCTAAAACTTCTGAAACACGCATTTGATCCAAAACCCAACCAAATCACCTGCCAATTACCTGAAATCTTACACACACATCCCAAATCTCATATCAAAGCTACAACAACTCTCGGAATTCCATTCCAACCCTCGGATCAAAATCTCACCTATCGACCAGAAATTGCCAAAATACTAATTTCGCCAATTCAAACCTAATTTTACACCGGACCTCCAAAACCATTTCCGATCACACTCCTAAGTCACAAATAATCTCCCAAAGCTGACTGAACCATCGGAATTCATATCCGAGCCCTCTAACGTATACGTCAACATCCGATTGACTTTTCAAATTTAAGCATTCTTAAAGGAGACTAATTATCTCATTTCTTACCAAATTCACTCCGAACTCAACACAATCGACTCAACCACATAAAATACGGATAAAAAATCATAAATAAACAAAAATGGGGGAGACGGGGGGATAACTCATGAGATGACTAGCCGTGTCGTCACAGACGTATTCATTCTGCTTTTGGATAGATTTGACGTACGTGAAGGCCAATTCGAGGGGAAAATACATCAGGGGATAGAGAATTAGCCGGTTCGAGGTACGTAATAATTATAAATAGTTTCCTTAGGGTTTGAAACCCCAGATTACACATCGTTGTGTTACTTTGAGGTGACTTGCACCCTAGATGATGAGCGTGGGGTAGAGTACCACTGGGGATTGTGACCTAGTCCATCCCGAACGAGTACTTTAACACGTATTTAATAGTTAATTGTTTGATATTATTATATTTTGGGTTGTATGCCATGTTTGGGGCCTTGTACCGACTTGTTGAGACCCTTAAGGGCATTTTTACTATCTATCCTCACTATAATTGTTTGAAAGCATATCCTCAGTCATGTGTTACCTATTTATTACTCAATTCCGGCTTTATCACTGTATTCTTAAAATGTGGAAATTGTTTTGGGCTGAGTTCCCTATTTTATTGAGATAGACAAAGGGTCTGATTGTGAGATTGTTGACTGAGATATACTCAGAGTCTGATAGTAAAGTTAATGACTGGCAGAGGCCGATGGCCTAGTTGTGAGGATTATATATCTATAGATCGGGCTACATGCCACAGCAATAAATATACATATATGGATACGGATCGGGCTATGTGCCACAGTGATATATGGATCGGGTTGCACACTACAGTGGTTACTATATGATACCTATTGAGTTTGAATGCGGAGTACGAGTACTGATTGGTAAGAATTTAGACACTAGTGACATAGAAGCTAGCCTGAGGGGCAATAGATATATGCATGCATATGAGTGATGTTGCCTGAGAGGCCTGTTATGAACTTATTGACTTCACTCCTATTTAAAGTGGGTTTCTATCGAATATGTTGTTTATTGAATGTTTTCACTCATCTTCATATTGAGCCTCTGTCAAAAAGTTGAACAAATGTTTTAAAACAACTTTATTTAAACTAGGGTTTATGAGATGTTCAGAAATTAATCACTGATTTGGCATTTTGTTATTCCCACCGAGATTTTCAAGTTATGAAGTGTTTATGATTACTGTTTTGCCCGAGGGGCTGTTTTGCGAACTATGCTTTGCCCGAGGGGCCAATTTTTGGCTTTAATATCTATTATTATTTTAAATGGTATTAAACCCCTATTGAATCTACTGGAAATTATTTCGAAATGGTTTATACTAAAAGCTGTATTTTAAAAAGGGAAGGTTGACTCGTATTATGATTTGAAAGCCAGTTGTGTTTAATGAGCCTAATGTGAATATGGATTCATTGTTTCCTACTACTCAGTCTTTATTTACTCTTATTACTTATTGGGCTGGAGTACTCACATTACTCCTTGCACCTTGTGTAGAAATTCAGGTATATCAGAACCCAGTAGTGGGTGTTGATTTGCTCAGACGCGGAGTCATCAGAGTAAGCGGGTGGCGGCATGACATTCGCAGCACCATTCACTTACTCACATTGCTATTACTGTATTTAGTACATTATTTAAGACTTCTTGTTGTACTTAGACCTTGATAGATGCTCATGACTAGTGACACCCCGATATCGGGCTTGTATTTTATTCCGCACAATTATTTCAGAAGTTATTATGAAACGTTGTTTAATTAAAGGCTTAAAAATGACTCTTAACGCTTAAGGGATTAATTTGAGTGTTGTGTCGGCTAGCCTTGTCTTCACAAGAGGCGCCCATCACGACTGGGCCAGTTTTGGGGTCGTGACAGCGGTGTAGATCTCCAGTGGGTTGGTTCGAGCTAGGTGAGGCTAGATTATTGGGTACATATTTGGTTCAGGATTCTTTAGAGAAGTTTAAGGTAATTTAGGATAGGATCCGTACAGCGCAGTCCAGACAGAAGATTTATGCGGACCGGAAGGTTTGCAATATTTCCTATATGGTTAGAGAGCGAGTTCTGCTTCGGGTTTCGCCTATGAAAGGCGTTATGAGATTTGGGAAAAAATGGAAGCTGAGTCTGAGGTTTATTGGCTCTTTTGAGATATTGAGGCAAGTTGGGGAGGTTGCTTATGAACTTGCCTTACCTCCCAGCTTGGGAGGAGTTCATCCGGTATTTCATGTTTCGATGCTCCGGAAGTATCACGGTGACCCGTCGTACGTGTTGGACTTCAGTTCAGTCCACCTGGACAAGGACCCATCCTATGTTGAGGAGCCAGTAGCAATATTGGATAGACAGGTTAGAAAGTTGAGCTCTAAGAAAATTGCATCAGTAAAGGTTCAATGGCGGGGCCAGGCAGTCAAGGAGGCGACTTGGGAGACAAAGCAAGATATGCACAACCGTTACCTTCATCTTTTCACCACTTCAGGTATGTCTCTATACTCATTCAAGGATGAATGAATGTTTAAGTGTAGGATGATGTGATGACCCGGCCGGTCGTCTTAAGAATTTACACCCCAATCCTGTATTAATTGCTTTTTCCAAGTTTATTTCTGCTATTTTAATTGCCAAGATGCTCGGTTTTGAATTTCGGAGAGTTTTGGGACACTTTATCCCTAAATGAGAACTTAAGTCTTAGAAATTTGACCATAGTCGGTAGCTCCGTTATGTCAATTGGGATGTGTATACAAAATTTCCGATCATTCGGACGAGATTTGATAGACTTTTTTACCGAAAGCATAATTTAAGAGTTCTTGGAGTTCTTAGTCTTGAATCCTATGTTAAAATGGTGATTTGATGT
Organism: Nicotiana glauca; assembly: GCA_026770625.1. NCBI lineage: Eukaryota > Viridiplantae > Streptophyta > Magnoliopsida > Solanales > Solanaceae > Nicotiana > Nicotiana glauca. The sequence continues at coordinate 30,962 of MU750117.1, read as the reverse complement.
TGTTTTGAGCGTTCCAAAGATTTGAACAAGTTTGAACGATGTCATGGGATGTGTTGGTACAATTGGTTTCAAGTTCCGAGGGTTCCGGGGGTTCCGGGTAAGTTCCGGGGGTTCCGGGTAGTCGAAAATCACAATTTTAGAAGTTCCAGAAGGGTTGCAAGTCTCGGAACTCACCAGAGCGGGCCGCACAAAATGGAGTGCATCCAAGGTGACTGATGTGCGGACTGCACAAAATGAAGTGCGGCCGTGGTAGGTTCAGTTCGGACCGCACAAAATGCAGTGCGGACGCGATGAAGAACATTCCACTGGTCCTACTTTGGAAGCTCATATCTTTTGATCTACAAGGCATTTTGAGATGATTCAAAAACGAAAGTGGTAGCTCTTCGTGTCTAGTTTCCAGAAATGTAAAGGTATAAAAATTATCTGTAGCAAAAAATATGGACAAAATACTAAAGCATGTCACTGCAGTCAAAACATGTGCGGCCGCAGTCATTTTTGTGCGGACCGCACTGGCTTTTGTGCGGACCACGATCGATTTTGTGCGGTTGCGGAGGTGGAAATCCGGGGGGTACTCTATAAATACAAGGTTTTGATATTTTGACCTAGAGAGCTCGGAGTTTTGCGATTTTTCGAAGGTTTTTCAAGAAATTCATCGAAGTAAGTGATTCTAACTCAGATTTGGATAGAGTACATGAATCTACCATTGAATTCATCATTTAATTCGTAATTTTGGATGGAATTTGGGAAGAAAATTTGTGAAATCTTTTAAAAATGTAAAATAATGATTTGAAGCACCAAATGGTATCGGAATTGGATAATTTTGGTATGGTTAGACTCGAAAGGGTATGAAGATTCTGAAAATGTAAATTTTACCTGATTCCGAGACGTGGGTCCGAGGGGAATTTTGGTCATTTTAACTAATTTTGTTTATTAGCTTTGAATTTAATTGTGGAATCAGTTACTTGAGGTGTTATTTACAATATGCAATTGAATTGACTAGATTTGGGCCATTTTGAGTCGGATACTCATGGAAAAAGCGTGGTTTCGGGTTGACTTGCACTTGCTCGAGGTAAGTGGCTTGTGGAACCTTGTGTGGGGGACTATCCCCTTAGGATTGATATTGTGGTAACTTAAATGCCATGTACGTAAGGTGACGAACGCGTACTTATTTGTACTGCTTGGAATTTAAGTCTGCTATTAATATAGGGAAGCATGTCTAATTGACTTAATTGAGTTACTTGCTCAACATGCCTTATTTGGATTTTGTGCAGCAGGCTAGGCTAGACTATCTATTTGCCTTATTGTGAAGTTGATATTTTTCTAAGTATCTCTTTGATTTTGTTGTGCATTTACATTGGGAATACGTGTTTGATTACTGGGAGCTCCCCCCTTGTTTGTTTACTTTGGGACGACGGTTTAGATTGCCGGGAGATCCCCTTGCACATTTATATTTGGAACTACGTGTTCGATTCCCGGGAGATCCTCTTGCCAGTTATATGGAACTACGGGAATGCACCTGGTAGATTCCCCCAGTACTGGGTATTTATATTTGGGACTACGAGTTAGATTCCTGGGAGATCCTCTATACATTGATAGTTGGGCTATGTGACGGTATCCCGGGAGATCTACTGGACAGATGATAGTTGGACTACAGGATGGTATCCCGGGAGATCCACTAGATATATGAAATGAAAATGGGACTCAGGACTGTATCCTGGAGATCCCCGGTTGGTATTATTAGTACTGAATTGTATTTCCTACAGTGTTTACATTGTATTTGAGTTGTTCTGTGAACTTGTTGGTGTTTTCTTTACATTGTGCTATATTACTGATGTTCGCACTTACTTATATAGCCTTTCACACTATTGGATTATACCTTGTATTTTACCTCAGTAGGGCCCTGACTTTCCTCGTCACTACCCAACCGAGGTTAGGCTTGCCACTTAGTGAGTACCGTTGTGGTGTACTCATGGCTTTTCTGTGCATGTTTGTCATGTGAAGATCCAGGTACTTATATTCAGTCCTATCACCCCTGAGGCGAGGCGACTGCTCTAGTGATTTCGAGGTATATCTTCCGCTTTCGCAGACCAAAGAGTCTCTTTCTATTCCTGTGTTTAGTATTTGGTCCTTCCGTACTTATGTTCTTGTTAGACATTCTAGAGATTAGAGTTATGTAGTACTTTCTTAGCTTGTGGATCCATGAGTTTCCGGGTTTTGGGATAGTGTATCAGAATTTGAAGTTGTGTTTATATGCCAAGCGGCATTTACATATTGTTCCATTCAGTTATTTTGACTTTTGTCTATTTAATTCCGTGAAAAATAATCTAAACTTGCAGAATTAAATAGACAAAAGTCAAAATAACTTATAGGAACAATATGTAAATGCCACTTGGCATATAAATACAACTTCAAATTCTGATACACTATCCCTAAACCCGGAAACTCATGGATCCACAAGCTAAGAAAATACTACATAGCTCTAATCTCCGTAATGTCTAACAAGAACAGAAGTACAGAAGGTCCAAAAGCTAAACATATGAATAGAAAGAGACTCCTTGGTCTGCGGACGCGGCAGATATACCTCGAAGTCACCAGAGCAGTCATCTCGCCTCAGGGGTGATAGGACTGAATATAAGTTCATGGATCTACACATGAAAAACATGCACATAAAAGGGCATGAGTACACCACAGCGGTACTCAGTAAGTGCGAAGCCTAACCTCGGTTGGATAGTGTCGAGTAAAGTCAGGGCCCTACTAAGATAAAATACAAGGTATAATCCAATAGTGTGAAAGGAGCAGTATAAGTAAGTGCGAACATCAGTAATATAGCACAGTGTAAATAGACGGAAAAATGCAAATACAATGTAAACACTGAAGGAAAAACAATTCAGTACCAATAATACCAATCGGGGGATCCCGAGGATACCGTCCTGAGTCTTATTTATATTTCATCTGTCCAGTGGATCTCCCGGGATACCGTCCTGTAATCCAACTATAATTTATCCAGTGGATCTCCCTGGATACTATCCCGTAGTCCAACTATCAATGTACAAGGGATCTCCCGGGAATCTAACCCGTAGTCCCAAATATAAATACCCAGTACTATGGGAATCTACCGGGTGCATTCTCGTAGTTCCATATAACAGTGCAGGGGGATCTCCCGGGAATCAAACCCTTAGTCCCAAATATTAATGTGCAGGGGGATCTCTTGGGAATCTAACCCGTAGTCCCAAAGTTAACAAACAAGGGGGGAGCTCCCGGGAATGAAACCCGTAGTCCCAATGTAAAAGCGCAACGAAATCAGAGAGATACTCAGAAAAATATCAACTTCATACTAAGGCAAACAAATAGTCTAGCCTAGCCAGCTGCACAGAATCCAAATAAGACATGTTGAGCAATTAATTCAATTAGACACGCTTGCCTAGATTAACAGCAGACTTAAATTCTAACTAGTACAAACAAGAAAGGAAAATACAATTTAAGGTTATTTTTAATAAAAATAGGATTTTTAACAGTTAGCAAAAGTACGTGCTCGTCACCTCACGTACAGGTCATTTCATTTACCACAATATCAATCCTAAGGGGAGAGTCCCCTACACATGGTTAGACAAGCCACTTACCTGGAACAAGTGCAAGTCAACCTGAAACCACGCTTTTGCCACGAGTATCCGACTCCAAATGGCCCAAATCTGTTCAATTAAATTGCATATTGTAAATAATACTTCACGTAATTGATTCTACAATTAAATTCAAAGATAATATGCAAAATTATGTAAAATGACCAAAATGCCCCTCGGGCCCACGTGTCGGAATTAGGTAAAATTTATATTTCTAGAAACCTCGCACTCTCACGAGTCAAACCACACAAAAATTATCCAAATCCTATAACATTTCGACCTTTGAATCTGTGACTCTATCCATGCGGGTTTTCTAAACTTTTCCAACAAAATTCATGGATAAAATACTAAAACTAGTAATAGATTCGAGTAATCTATCCAAAATTAAGTCAAGAACACTATCCACGCTGTTCCCTCTGAGAATCTCTCGAAAAATTGCCTCACCCGAGCTCCAAATCGCCAAAAATGGAAAAATGGGACAAAGTCCAATTTTCAGAACTTAAAAACATTATGCCAGCACTTCCGCATTTGCGGTCCCGCTTCTGTGGAACCAAGGTCGCACCTGCGATTTTTCTCTCAAGGGTCGATTTCTGCATCTGCGGTCCTAAACTCGCAGATGCGATACCACTTCTGCGGAAATTCTTCCGCATCTGCGGAAGTGCTGGCCTCCCTCAAATCTCTCTTATGCGGTCCCCAAACCGCAGATGTGAAAATACCAGAAGCAATAGAAATTTTCCAGCAGCTGCACAAGTCCTAATTTTTTATCCTTTAACCATCTGAAACCCACCCGAGGCCCCCGGGACCTCAACCAAACATGCCAACCAATCCTAAAACATCATTTAAACTTGTACTAATCTTCAAATAACATCAAAACACCTATTTTTCAGCGAATTCAAGCCTAAGAATTCTAAAAACTCTAAATACACGTTTTCGGTCAAAAAGTCTATCAAAACTCATCTGAATGATCTGAAATTTTGCAAACACATCCCAATTGACATAACAGAGCTATTAAAACTTCTAGAATTTCATTCTGGCCCTCGGATCAAAATCTCGCTATCGGACCAGAAACTTTATGTGACGATCCGACCCGTCGTCTCATGAGTTACCGCTCCATTTTTCTCATTTTCAACTTCTTTATTCTTCATTATTCGTATCTTATGTGATCGAGTTGGTTTGGAGTGGTTTTGATAAGAAATAATACACTTAGTCTCTTACAAGAAGGCTTATGTTGGAAAACTCAACCGGATGTTGACTTATGAGTTAGGGGTCTCGGATGTGATTTCCGGTGGTTTGGTTAGCTTCGAGGGATGATTTCTGACTTAGGACTAGGATCGGAAATTATTTTGGAGGTCCGGTATAGAAATAGGCTTGAATTGGCGAAGTTAGTATTTTGGCGAATTCCGGTTGATAGGTGAGATTTTGATCCAAGGGTTGGAATGGAATTTTGAGAGTTGTTGTAGCTTCGTTAAGCGATTTGAGATATGCGTGCCAAATTTTAGGTCATTCGGACGTGAATTGGTAGGGTTTTTGATCAAAAATGTGTTTCAGAAGATTATTGAAACTTAGGCTTGAATCCGATGTATTTTGAGTGATTTGATGTTATTTGAAGTGTTTTGATGATTGGAACAAGTTTGAATAAGGTTATAGGAAGTGATGGTACAATTGGTTTGAAGTCCCGGGAATTCGGGTGAGTTCCGGGTATGTTCCGGGATGTTTTAGGCCAAAAATCATAGATGTAGCAGGTCCAGAAAGGTTGCAGGCCTTGGAATCCACCCGCGTGGACCACACAAAAAGAAGTGTGTCCGCAGTGAGTGCTGTGCGGACCGCACTAGAACCGGTGCGTCCGCGGTAGGCATCGCGCGGACCGCACGAACGCGGCCGCGGTGAAGAACCTGCACGCTAGTCCTACTTCGGAAGCTAATATGTTTTTATCTACAAGGACTTTTGAGGTGATTAAAAAACAAAAGTTGTACCCCTTCGTGTCTAGTTTACAGAAATGTAACAATTTTATAATTTGGACATCTGTAGTGAAGGTTATGGCCAAAATACTAAAGCCTGGCATTGCAGAGAAAACCTACGCGGCCGCGGTCATATTTGTTCGGACCGCGCTGGTTTCGCGCGGTCGCGGTAGTTTTTGTGCGGCCCGCAGAGTTTGAAATCTTTGGGTTGCTCTATAAATATTAGACTTTGGGTTTTATTTGATATTTTACCTGTGAGAACTCGGATTTTGGCGATTTTTCGAAAGTTTTTCAAGAAATTCATCAGGGTAAGTGATTCTAATTCAGATTTGGCTAGATTACATGAATATATCATTGAATTCATCATTTAATTTTTGATTTGGGATGGAATTTGGGAAGAAAATTGTTGAATCTTTCAAAAATATAAAATGATGATTTGAAGGACCAAATGGTGCCGGAATTGGATAAATTTTGCATGGTTAGACTCGAGTATAAGGATTCTAGTTTTGTGAATTTTGTCAAATTCCGAGATGTGGGCCCGGGGGTTAAGTTTGACCAATTTCGGGAATTTTATGGTAATTTGATTGTTTTCAAGTGGGTTTTGTTCCCTTAACATATTATGACGTATTCGTCCTGATTTTGGATAGATTCGACGCACGTGGAGGCCAATTTGAGGGGCAAAGGCGTCGCGAGTTAAAGAAATAGCCTGTTCGATGTGAGTAATGTTTGTAAATGACATCCTGAGGGTTTGAATCCCTGGATTTGCACACCATAGTGTTGTATGGAGGTGACTTACACGCCGGATAGCGAGCGTATGGTAGAGCACCGTTGGGGATTGTGATTTGGTCCATCTCGATTGATAAAATTACTGCTTATTTGACTGAAACTACTTGTTATCTTCCTAATTTGGGTTGATTGCCATGTTTGGGCTTCGTGCCAAATATTTGAACCCTTCGGGGATTGTTTTCGATAATTCCTCACTGATTTAATTATATATTTGAACTCAATCATGTGTTTTTCACTGTTTTAAAAACTCAGCCAAGTTATTATGCCTTAAACACTCGAAATGATATTTCCATAAATTATTTTGGGGCTGAGCATCATGCTTTATTGTTTGCCCGAGTAAGGCCGAGGGCCTGTATTGTGAGGATACTTATGGATCGAGTTGCGCGCCGCAGCTGTGATATATTCATATTAAGGCTGAGGTCTTGTATTGTGAGGATACTTATGGATCGGGTTGCACGCCGCAATAGTGTTATATTGATATTAAGGCCGAGGGCCTGTATTGTGAGGATACTTATGGATCGGGTTGCGCACCACATCAGTGTTATATTGATATTGAGGTAGAGAGCCCGGTTGATGCCACGAGATTGATTGATATTGTGCTTTGGTTGTAGGATCCCCTCCGGAGTCTCTACACACCCCCAGTGAACGACATCGACGATAAATAAATGGATGGCTCGGGCTGCACGCTGCAGTCGGTACCAGAGTGTACCGTCATATGCATTCCATTGCATTGATGCATTTGTTCTCATTTGTATTATCTGTCATAATATTTTGCACTCTTATTTCATTGTCTTTTATGCTACTTCTTGCAATAATTACCTGATATCCTAGTGTTATCTGTTAACGGAGTGTTGTGCCCGAGGGCCTGACTTCTGTGCTTGTTTGCACTACTTGTTATGCATTCATTTGCTTAACTGTTGGAAAAAGACATTTTAAAAGAGGTTTTAAACTGAGCCAAGATATTTCTAAAGATTTCACGATTTCATTGTTTTTCTCAAAGGGTTTATACTGCTCATATATAGCATTATGGCTTGCTTTACGTGATTTCTTACTGCTAAGTTGTTATTTACCCTTATTACTCACTGAGTTCGTGTACTCACTTTACTCCCTGCACCTTGTGTGCAGATGCAGGTATTTATACACTCGGTAGCGGATTTTTGTTGATTGGAGGAAGGGTTATCGGAGTTTTAGCAAGGCGGCTATCAGCGTTCGCAACACCGCTTTTCTCCCTTTTGTTCATCAGTCCTGTTTTGTATATTTCAGAACTTGTAGTTGTATTTATACTCTAATACATGCTCATGACTAGTGACACCCCGATGTCGGGCTGAGTTGGGTTAGATTTCTGTATTTGTTTTTTCTTTTTATTTTATACTTCTACTATTTGGTACTAATAAACCATGTTGTACTATAACTGTGTTAAATAATTGCTTAAAAGGGGTGAATTAGGTTGACTGGCTAGCCTTGTCTTCACCAAAGGCGTCATCACAATCAGGTTCGAGATTTGGGTCGTGACTAGTTGGTATCAGAGCATACGTTACTAGGTCTCGTGAGTCATGAGCAGGTTTAGTAGAGTCTCACGAATCGGTGCGGAGATGTCTGTATTTATCCTCGAGAGGCTGCAGAACCTTTAGGAAAACTTCACATTCTTGAAATTCTTATCGTGCGTCCTTTGATTCAGCTTGAAGAGTAACTCTTAAAATTCCTTCCACGTGTTTGTATGCGCACATGAGCGGTTGGTTATACGACGAGTATGTATTCACTACGAGATGCGATAATATAAATTGGAAGCAACGAGAAAGGTCTATCGTAGTATAGATGAACTATTAGGTGTTTGATTTCCATTGTGTTTGGATGTGGGTGCGGAGAATCTTTTCATGTCTCCTAGTTGGGAGTTTTCATGTTGCGGTATGAGTTTAGACTCGGGAAGATTAAGTGACTGCGTAATGTGTATGACAGTGGGAGGTATACAAAATGTTAATTGGAGGCAAAGCAGGTGAGTTATCTCCTGCGGAGTATTCTAAGGTGGTGTGACCCTCATGTTGTCTATTAGGAGATCTCATTTACAAGTGAAGAATATGCGTTGAAATCTAAATTGGGCCGCCTAGAGAGTGGGCTTAACTGTTATGTGAGTGAATGCAAGAACTGTAGAAGAGTTAAAATTCCAGATGATTTGTGTTTCCACAAGCTTATGAAGGAGCGAGTTCAATCTCACTATGGTATTACGACAACAATAAAGTATATGCATTATGATTTACTGAGTGCGTTTTGATCTATAGATTTGAGCCAAGTTGGGGATTTTGCTATTAATTAAGTTGATTGCACGGTTAGGTGCTATATTGGTTCTGGATTGAGGAGTGTTGGTGAGTCAGTTATGGCTTACGGAGATAAAGGTCGACTAGACGGTGGCCAGGCTCGTTTTTATGACATTCCAGGCAGGACAGATGCTATTATTTCAGATGCTATCATTACAGGTATTGTTCCAGTCTGCCACAGAGATGCCTCTGTATTATTCGATCCTGGTTCCACCTCTTCTTATGTGTCCTCAAATTTTTCTCATTATTTGGCTACACCCCGAGACTTTCTTTCTTTACCTGTTCATATATCTACCTAGGTGGCCGATACTATTATTGTGGACCGTGTGTACCGGTCATGTGTTGTGATTATTGAGGGTCTGTAGACCCGAGTTGATCTATTTCTATTGAGCATGGTGGACTTTGATGCTATGTTGTGCATGGATTGGTTATCTCCGTGTCATGCTATCTTAGACTGCCATGCTAAGACAGTTACTTTGGCTATGCCGGGTGTATCGCGAATGGAGTGGCGTGGTGTGACTGATTATGTTCCTAGCAGAATAATTTCTTTCTTGAAAGCCCAGCGTATAGTTGGGAAAGGTTGTCTATCATATCTAGATTTTGTGCGAGATGTTGGAGCTGAGACTCCTAGTATTGATTTTGTCACAGTTGTGAGCGGTTTTTCCCGATATATTTCCTGCAGACCTACCGCGCATGACACCGGACAAGGATATTGATTTCGGTATCAACTTGGTGCCGGGCACTCAACCCATTTCTATTCCACTATACCGTATGGCACTAGTAGAGCTGAAAGAATTGAAAGAGCAACTTCAGGAGCTCCTAGAAAAGGGGTTCATTCGGCCTAGTGTGTCACCTTGGGGTGCACCAGTCTTATTTGTGAAGAAGAAGGATGGCACAATGAGAATGTGCATTGATTACAGGCAGTATTCTTGGGTTGGTAACCCACATGGCCTGGTCAAGCCATAGGAATTCCGTTTTGATAGCTTGGTTATGTGCGAACAGATTTGAAAGTTTTCTTGATTGTTTTTACCATGGTTCGAGCCAAATATCTTCTACCGGTGCACGAAACATATTGTATATTATGAACTCCTTCTAAATGGGAGCAAATAGAAGATTTCTAATTGCCCAAAATGAAATTTTCCTATAGCCCAGAAATTCTAATGAGATTTTGTGTTTGCAACAATGATGGCATAATAGACGTGGTGTATGGTACATGCTTAGTATTTTCATGTGCAAGGTGGCAATTCATTCTTGGACAGAAGGTAACAAATTCTGAATGGAATAGTCAGTTTCAGGTATTTAGATGAATGTTATAACTGCTCGGTAAGATCTGAGAAGGGTGTGCACTATATTTTAACTAACAAATGTCTTTGTATTACAACACCCATTTGGTTGATCAACTACCAATATTTCGATCTTGCTATGTATTGTAGAAAAAAAATAATTACCATGGGATGATCGTACTTGAGGGATGTGTTAGTCATTTGAGTGTTGAGGTTGAGATCAGTTATGGTGATTTATGTGATCTATGAATTTGGAGACGGGGAATTCTCAAAAAAAAAATATATATATACTATTTCGTGATTGTGGCATGTTTGAGGCGATTGTTTTATCTAAACTCTTTTGGATGCATTAGTCGAGCTAATTGATGGAGATAACTATGCGTTGTGAGCGCGAATATATGTGAGGTTTGAACCTGTGTGCAAGCACCGAGCCAATGTTTATGCTCGAAAGAGGCGTAGGCTATGATATGCCTAGAGTGGGATATTGAACTTAAAGGTATAATGTTTCTCATATTCATAACTTTGTTAAGAACTATCTGGACTATACTTGGGATTTCCAAGATGCTAGATTCCAGAACAAACTTGGTAATTTCTATTCTACGTTCAATTGTTGATTTGAGTTGTGACAGCATAGCCTGCTCATGCCTACGATATAATGTGTCATTTATACCAGTCCAGGAGCATGAGAATCTTATTTCATTTAGCATATACAAGTGTACTTATTAGATTGATCCTATATGATATTCTTGGACTGGAGGTCTGTGACCGTGCCAGGTGGATTATGTTGTTGGCAACTTAGTTGATCGTGAGGTTGATGTCAATGTGAGCTATAGAAGAGCTGGTTATTATTATTCTATTCATGTATCTGGGTTCAACTGTGATTGACGAGCTCACAGCATATCGTTGGGGTGGTACTTGTGTAACTTGCAAAGCGGCTCTCTTCTTTGAGGTATTTTCTCTTTTTGGGGTAGCCGAATGGTGCAATAGTGAGGTTTACTGGTGTGGAGTTTTATTATGTACTACTCCGTAAGTATGATGATTTGCTTGTGGTACAACTCTTTCATTTGAGTCATTTTTATGAATTTAGTATACTCGGATTGTTGCTTACCGGCACGCGTACTGTACGAGTTGTGGCTTAGGCTTGTATTGATGTGCCATGTTACCAGAGACATGCTGGGTTAGATGAGATCTATGCGATCTAGAATGAATACAAATGGATTCGATTTCAGCATGTTGGGAGAATAATATCGAGGTTCAACTCAAAAATTTGATATGGTTTTTGCCAAAGAAGAAGTGGCTTCATGAGTGGTTGATCTAAGAAATGGGTATGGCTTACTGTTTGTTTTATTTATCCTTTGCAGTATATGAAGGTATCGGGATGAGACCTTAGTTGATAAGAGGTTTTTCTATCGCTATCCGGGTATTGCGTGCAGCTGCTGTGATTAGGAGTTATTGCCGCAAGCGTTTGAGTCATTTGTTATGTTATGTAATTGCACCCGAGGTTGCAGGTATGGGGTTGTTACAGCTTGTTCGGGCTTATTCACAGTATAAATGTGGGATTCTGATCGTATGAAGCATTTCAAAAGCGGAAATGTGGTCCTATGGTTTGTGGGCTAGATCAGATTGCAAAAATTTCAGTTACAATGTGTTGTCGCACCTCTATAAGATAGTGTGACGTGGGATCACCCCCGGGTTCATGCATGGTAAGGTTATTCGGTGATTTTTTGGCTTTTGGAACAACTCCGGGCACGTTCGAGGACGAACGTTTGTTTAAGTTGGGAGGATGTGACGACCCGACCCGTCGTCTCATGAGTTACTGCTTCGTTTTTTTTCATTTTCTGCTTCTTTATGCTTCATTATCCATATCTTATTTGTCGAGTTGGTTCTGAGTGCTTTTGATAATAAATGAGACACTTAGTCTCTTATAAGAAGGCTTAAGTTGGAAAAGTCAACCGGATGTTGACTTATGAGTTAGGGGGCTCGGATGTGATTTCTGGGGGTTTGGTTAGCTTCGGGGGATGAATTGTGACTTAGGATTGTGATCGGAATTTGTTTTGGAGGTCCGGTGTAGAAATAGGCTTGAATTGGCGAAGTTAGTGTTTTGGCAAATTTTGGTTGATAGGTGAGATTTTGATCCGAGGGTCGGAATGGAATTCCAAGAGTTGTTGTAGCTTCGTTAGGCAATTTGAGATATGCGTGCAAAATTTTAGGTCATTCGGACGTGATTTGGTTGGGTTTTTGATCAAAAATGTGTTTCGGAAGATTATTGAAACTAAGGCTTGAATCCGATGTGTTTTGAGCGATTTGATGTTGTTTGAAGTGTTTTGATGATTGCAACAAGTTTGAATAAGGTTTTAGGAAGTGTTGGTACAATTGGTTTGAAGTCTCGGGAATTCGGGTGAGTTCCGGGTAGGTTCCGGGATGTTTTATGCAAAAAATCATAGGTGTAGCAGGTCCAGAAGGATTGCAGGCCTCGGAACCCACCCGCGCGGACCGCACAAAAAGAAGTGTGTCTGCGGTGAGTGCTGTGCGGACTGCACTAGAATGGGCGCGGCCGCGGTAGGCGTCACGCGGACCACACAAAAGCGGACGCGGCCGCGGCCGCGGTGAAGAACATGCCCGCTGGTCCTACTTCGGAAGCTCATATCTTTTGCTCTACAAGGAATTTTGAGGTGATTCAAAAACAAAGGTTGTATCCCTTCGTGTCTAGATTCCATTAATGTAAAGATATCATAATTTGGACATTTGTAGTGAAGGTTATAGCCAAAATACTAAATCCTTGCATTACACAGAAAACCTACGCAGCCGCGGTCATATTTGCGCGAATTGCGCTGGTTTCGCGCGGTCGCGGTAGTTTTTCTGCGGCCCGCGGAGTTCGAAATCTCGAGGTTGCTCTATAAATATTAGATTTTGGGTTTTATTTGATATTTTACCCGTGAGATCTCGGATTTTGGCAATTTTTCGAAGGTTTTTCAAGAAATTTATCAGGGTAAGTGATTCTAACTCAGATTTGGCTAGATTACATGAATATATCATTGAATTCATCATTTAATTTGTGATTTGGGATGGAATTTGGGAAGAAAATTGTGGAATCTTTCAAAAATATAAAATGATGATTTGAAGGACCAAATGGTGTCAGAATTGGATAAATTTTGTATGGTTAGACTCGAGTATAAGGATTCTAGTTTTGTGAATTTTGTTAAATTTCGAGATGTGGGCCCGGGGGTCGGGTTTGACCAATTTCGGGAATTTCGTGGTAATTTGACTGTTTTCAAGTGGGCTTTGTTCCCTTAACATATTATGACGTATTCGTCCTGATTTTGGATAGATTCGATGCACGTGGAGGCCAATTCGAGGTGCAAAGGCATCGCGAGTTAAAGAAATAGCCGGTTCGAGGTGAGTAATGTTTGTAAATGACATCCTGAGGGTTTGAATCCCTGGATTTGCACACCATAGTGTTGTATGGAGGTGACTTACACACCGGATAGCGAGCGTGGGGTAGAGCCCCATAGGGGATTATGACTTGGTCTGTTCCGATTGATGAAATTATTTTGTGTTTGACTGAAACTACTTGTTATCATCATAATTTGGGTTGATTGCCATGTTTGGACTTCGTGCCAATTATTTGAACCCTTCAGGGATTGTTGTCGATAATTCCTCGCTGATTTAATTATATATTTGAACTCAGTCAGTATTTTTCACTGTTTTAAAAGCTCAGCCAAGTTATTATGCCTTAAACACTCGAAATGATATTTCCATAAATAATTTTGGGGCTGAGCATCATGCTTTATTTGTTTGACCGAGTGGCTTATGTGATTATGTTGACTGAGTAAGGCCGAGGGCCTGTATTGTGAGGATACTTATGGATCGGGCTGCGCGCCGCAGCCGTGTTATATTCATATTAAGGCTGAGGGCCTGTATTGTGAGGATACTTATGGATTAGGTTGCACGCTGCAGTAGTGTTATATTGATATTAAGGCTGAAGGCCTATATTGTGAGGATACTTATGGATCGGGTTGCACACCGCAACAGTGTTATATTGATATTGAGGATGAGAGCCTGATTGATTATATTGATATTGAGGCCAAGAGCCTGGTTGATGCCACGAGATGGATTTATATTGCACTTGGGCTGTAGGAGCCCCTCCGGAGTGTGTACACACCCACAGTGAGCGCCGTCGACGATAAATAAATGGATGGCTCGGGTTGCACGCCGTAGTGGGTACTGGAGTGTATCGTCATATGCATTGCATTGCACTCATGCATTTGTTCTCATTTGTATTATCTGTCATAATGTTCTGCACTCTTATTTCATTGGCTTTTATGGTACTTCTTGCAATAATTACTTGATATCCTGGTGTTATCTGTTAACGGAGTGTTGTGCCCGAGGGCCTGACTTCTGTGCTTGTTTGCACTACTTGTTTTGAATTTATTTGTTTAACGGTTGGAAAAAGACATAGTCAAAAGAGGTTTTAAACTGAGCCAAGATATTTCTAAATATTTCACGGTTCCATTATTTTTCTCAAAGGGTTTACACTGCTACTATATAGCATGATGGCTTGCTTTACGTGATTTCTTAAAGCTAAGTTGCAATTTACCCTTATTACTCACTGAGTTTGAGTACTCACTTTACTCCCTGCACTTTATATGCAGATACACGTATTTATACACCTGGTAGCAGATTTTGGTTGATTGGAGGCAGGGTTATCGGAGTTTTAGCAAGGCGGTTGTTAGCGTTCGTAGCACCGCTTTTCTCCCTTTTGTTCATCAGTCCTGTTTTGTATATTTCAGACCTTGTAGTTGTATTTATACTCTAATAGATGCTCATGACTAGTGACACCCCAATGTCGGGCCCAGTTGGGTTGGATTTCTGTATTTGTTTTCTTTTTATTTTATACTTCCGCTATTTGGTATTAATAAACTATGTTGTACTATAATTGTTTTAAATAATTGCTTTTAAGGGATAAATTGGGCTGACTGGCTGGCATTGTCTTCACGAGAGGCGCCATCACGACCATGTTTGAGATTTGGGTCGTGACACTTTAAAAATTCAACTTTCAGCATTTCTAGCCTAAATTAGCTAAGGAGCTCCAAAACATAATTCGGACACCAACCTAAGCCCGAAATCACCTAACGGAGTTAAGGGAACCATCGAATTTCCATTCCGAGACCCTCTTCACACTATTCCGACTATGAACAAATTTCTAAGACTTAAGCTCTCATTTAGGGACTAAGTGTCACAAAACTCTCCGAAATTTAAAATCGAACATCCCGACAATTCAAAATAGCAGAAATAAACTTGGGGAAGGCAGTTAATAGGGGATCGGGGCTTAAATTCTTAAGACGACCGCCTGGGTCGTCACATCCTCCTACACTTAAACATTTGTTCATCCTCGAACGAGCATAAAGACATACCTGAAGTAGTGAAAATATATGGGTAGCGGCTGCACTTATCCTACTTGGTCTCCCAGGTGGCCTCCTCAACCGGTTGACCCCGCCATTGAACCTTCACTGATGCAATGTTCTTTTACCTCAGCTTTCTAACATGCCTGTCCAATATTGCTACTAGCTCCTCAACATAGGATAGGTCCTTGTCCAGATAGACTGAACTGAAGTCCAACACGTGCGACAGGTCACCGTGATACTTCTGGAGCATCGAAACATGAAATACCGGATGAACTCCTGCCAAGCTGGGAGGTAAGGCAATCTAATAAGTACCCTCTTCGACTCGCCTAAATATTTCAAAAGGGCCAATAAACCTCGGACTTAACTTCCCTTTCTTCTCGAATCTCATAAGGCCCTTCATCGGCGAAACCCGAAGTAGAACCTGCTCCCCAACCATATAGGAAACATTGCGAACCCCCTGGTGCTCATAACTCTTATGTCTAGACTGGGCTATACGGATCCTATCCTGAATTACCTTTACCTTCTCTGAAGCATCCTGAACCAAATCCGTACCCAATAATCTAGCCTCGCCTGGATCGAACCAACCCACTGGAGATCTACACCGCCTACCATACAAAGCCTCACACGGCGCCATCTGAATGATGGACTGATAACTATTGTTGTAAGCAAACTCGACCAATGGCAAAAACTGATCCCAAGAACCCCCAAACTCTATCACACACATATCTTCAAGAATCTGAATAGTGCGCTCAGACTGTACGTCTGTCTGAGGGTGAAATGCTATACTCAACTCTACCCGAGTACCTAACTCATGCCGACCTGGTCTCCAGAATCGCGATGTGAACCGAGTGCCTCTATCCGAAATGATGGAAACTGGAATAACATGTAGATGAATAATCTCCCGGATATAGATCTCCGCCAACCTCTCTGAAGAATAAGTAGTACACACAGGGATGAAATGAGTGGACTTGGTCAGCCGATCCACAATAACGCATTTGACATCGAACTTCTTCAAAGTCCGTGGGAGCCCAGATACGAAGTCCATGTAGATCCGCTACCACTTCCACTCAGGAATCTCTATCCGCTGAAGCAATCCACCCGGTCTCTGGTGTTCATACTTCACCTGCTGACAATTAAGGCACCGAGCTACAAACCCAAATATATCTTTCTTCATCTTCCTCTACCATTAATGCTGCCTCAAATCATGGTACATCTTCGCGGCACCTGGATGAATGGAATACTGCAAGATGTGGGCCTCCTCTAGAATCAGCTCCTGAAGCCCATCAACATTAGGTACACAAACTCGACCCTGCATCCTCAATACTCCGTCTTCACCAATAGTCACATCTCTAGCATCACCATGCCCTTGTCCTTAAGGACAAAAAAATGAGGGTCATCATATTGTCGTTCCCTGATACGATCAAATAAGGAAGATCGTGAAACCACATAAGCTAGGACCTGACTGGGCTCCAAAAGATCCAATCTCATAAACTGGTTGGCTAAGGACTGAACATCCATCACCATAGGCTTTGCCGATGATGGAAAATAAGCCAAACTCCTTAAACTCTCTGCCCGGTGACTCAAGGCATTGGCCACCACATTGGCCTTACCTAGGTGATACAAAATAGTGATATCATAGTCCTTCAGCAACTGTAACCACCTCCTCTTGCGCAAATTAAGATCTTTCTGTTTGAACAGATGCTGCAAGCTACAGTGGTCGTTATAAATCTCACATGGCACACAGTATAGGTAATGGCGCCCAATCTTCAGGGCGTGAACAATGGCAGCTAACTCAAGATCGTGAACAGGGTAATTCGTCTCATGAATCTTCAACTGTCTGGACGCGTAGGCAATCACCCTACCATCCTTCATTAACACCGCCCCGACGCCAATCCTTGAAGCATCAAAATAGACCGTATAAGATCTTAAACCTGTAGGCAATATCAATACTAGGGTCGTAGTCAAAGCCGTATTGAGCTTCTGAAAGCTTGCCTCACACTCTTCCATCCACTGGAATGGAGAACCCTTCTGTGTCAGTCTGGTCATAGGGGATGCAATTGATGAAAACACATCCACAAAACGACGGTAATAACCCGCCAAGCCAAGGAAACTGCGGATCTCTGTAGTTGAGGATTGTCTGGGCTAACTCTGCACTCCCTCTATTTTTCTCATATCCACTCGAATACCCTCACTCGATACCACGAAACACAACCAAAACTCACATTTTGAAAACTTTGCATATAATTTCTTTTCTATCAAAGTTTGAAGTACTGTTCTCAGGTGCTGCTCATGATCTTCCCGACTCTGGGAATATACCAAAATGTAATCAATAAAGACAATGACAAAAGAGTTAAGATATGGCTAAAATACACAGTGCATTAAATGCAAAATGCTACTGGGGCATTGGTCAACCCAAATAACATAGCAATAAATTCGTAAAGGCCATACCGAGTCCTGAAAGCGGTCTTTGGGATATCGGGTTCCCGAATCTTCAACTGATGGTAACCTGAGCGCAAATCAATATTACAAAACACTTGTGCACCCTGGAGCTGGTCAAATAGATCATCAATACGGGGCAAAGTTTAACGGTTCTTCACTGTAGCCACTGTCGATAATTAGTACACATAAGCATAGAACCATCATTTTTCTTCACAAACAAAACACGAGCACCCCAAGGAGATACACTGGTCGAATAAAACCCTTATCAAGCAATTCCTGTAACTGATCCTTCAACTCCTTCAACTCAGGATGAGTCATACGATACGGAGGAATAGAAATGGGCTGAGTGCCCGACAACAAATTAATGCCAAAATAAATATCCCTATCAGGCAACATGCCTGGAAGATCAGCTGGAAACACATCGGAAATATCATGTACTACTGAAACTGAATCAAATGAATGGGTATCTATACTGATATCTCTCACATAAGCTAGATACACGTCACACCCCTTCTCAACCATACGTTGAGATCTAAGGAAAGAAATAATTGTACTAGGAGTGTGATCTAAATCACCCCTCCACTCAACATGCAGTACACCTAGCATAGCCAGCGTCACAGTTTTGGCGTGACAATCAAGAATAGAATAATGGGGTGACAACTAGTCCATGCCCAAGATAATATCAAAGTCTACCATGCTGAGTAACAATAAATCGGCTATGGTATCAAAACCACTAAGAGCAACCAAACATGACCGATAAATGTGGTCCACAACAAGAGGATCTCCTATAGGAGTAGAAACATAAACAGGGTAACTCAAAGAATCCGGAGATACACCCAAATACGGAGCAAAATAAGAAGACACATACGAATAGGTGGATCCTGGATCGAATAGAACCGATGCATCTCTGTGACAAACCGGTATAATAGCTGTGATAACAGAATCAGAGGCAACAACCTTGGTACAGGCAGGAATGACATAGTATTGGGCCTGGCCTCTCCTTCTAGGGTGACCTCTACCCTTAGCTGGCTGATCAGGTGGGGTAGCAACTAGGGCTGTAATCATAGCCTGAGAACTCTGCGCGACACAATGTGGCTGAGAATTCTGTGGAGGTTCACCCTTCCCAAGTCTGGGACAATCCCTCACCATATGGCACGTGTCGCCACACTCAAAACAAGCTCTGGGAGGACATGGTGGTTGTGACTGGCTCGGGCCAAATCTGCTGGACTGACCTCTGGAAGTATCTCGCGCAGGAGGCGCGCTAGAAACCGGAGGTACATAATATGGCTTCTGAGATCTAGGAGGAGCTGCAGTACCGCTGGCTGCTGGAAGAGCTGAATGAATAGGGCGACTCCTATAACCCCTATTATGACAACCTACAGCTGAGGTACGGGCACCAGAGTAGTGGCCCAACTCTAGAGACCTCTTGGCCTCCCTTTTTGCTCTCTCCCTAGTATGCATACCCTCGATCCTCCTAGAAATGCTCACTACCTGCTGATAAGGAATATCCATCTCCATCTCACGATCCATGCTAGACTTGATGTTGGGAATAAGGCCCTTAATGAACCAGTGAACCCTCTCGCGAATAGTAGAAACCAAAGTTGGTGCATGCCTAGCCAAGTTAGTATAACGGACAGCATACTTTGATAGTCATAGCACCCTGGCAAAAATGCTCAAACTCGGCGCGCCATGCATCTCTGAGGTTCTGAGGAACAAACTCTCTCAGACATAAATCTGAAAACTGGCTCCAAGTCGGCGAACTAGCCTCGTCCGGACTATCAAACTCATAGGTGTGCCACCACTCATAGGCGGCTCCTCGAAGATGGAAAGTAGTGAATGAAACCTCGCTCTATCCTGATATACCCATAGTACGGAGAATACGGTAACACTCCTCTAGAAATCCCAAGGTATTTTCTGATGCTAATCCACTGAATACCGGAGGATCATATTTCTTGAACCTCGCAAGTCTCTACTGTTTATCCTCTGAAGCAGCTCCCCTATCCTCGGGATGGCCTGGGGCTACAGGCTGCACGGGAATAATATCTAGGACCTGTTCAACATGCACTCGCTGCTCGGAAGTGCGGGCGACGGGAGTCTGTGTTCCTCCCCTGGCTTGGGATGTGGCTACAGCAAGGGGAACTAACTCTGCCTAAGACAAAGTGGTGTACATACTCATGAACTATGCCAGAGTCTCATGAAGTGTTGGTGTGTCAGGTGACTGAACCCCGACTGGAACTGCTAGTGGCTCCTTGGCGGTAGCTCGCACAGATGCTTTGGTAGTACCACATGCGCGTCCTCAACCTCTACCCTGGCCCTGTCCTCTAACGGCTGCAGTAGGGGCATGGGTGCCTGATCTGCTCGAGTAGCACGTGTCGTCACCATCTGTGAGAGAATAGAAGACAAAAGTTTAAAATTTTGATATCAAAAATCTCACACGACATGGAATTCAAATGAACTGGAAATTTTCCTAAGAGTTACAAAGCCTCTCATAGATAAGTAAATACGTCTCCGTACCGATTACCGAGACTCTAATAAACCGTCTTATGATCCATGACTCCTATGAACCTAGAGCTCTAATACCAACTTGTCACGACCCCAGTTCGCCCTCCATGAACTATCGCGACGGCACCTAGTCCCTAAGACTAGGTAAGCCTAATAATGCGGAAAATAATCTAAACTTGCGAAATTAAATAGACAAAAGTCAAAATAACTTAATGGAACAATATGTAAATGTCGCTTGGCATATAAACACAACTTCAAATTCTGATACTCTATCCCTAAACCCGGAAACTCATGGATCCACAAGCTAAGAAAACACTACATAGCTCTAATCTCCAGAATATCTAATAAGAACAGATGTACAGAAGGGCCAAAAGCTAAACATAGGAATAGAAAGAGACTCCTTGGCCTGCGGATGCGGAAGATATACCTCGAAGTCACTAGAGCAGTCATCTCGCCTCAGGGTGATAGGACTGAATATAAGTACCTGGATCTGCTCATGAAAAACATGCATAGAAAAGGGCATGAGTACACCACAGCGGTACTTAGTAAGTGCCAAGTCTAACCTCGGTTGGGTAGTGACGAGGAAAGACAGGGCCTTACTGAGATAAAATACAAGGTATAATCCAATAGTGTGAAAGGAGCAATATAAGTAAGTGCGAACATCACTAATATAGCACAGTGTAAAGAGAACAGCAACAAGTTCATAGAACAACGCAAATACAATGTAAATACTGGAGGAAAAGTAATTCTGTACCAATAATACCAATCGGGGGATCTCCAGGATACAGTTCTGAGTCTTATTTATATTTCATCTGTCCAATGGAACTCCCGGGATACCGTCCCGTAGTCCAACTATCATCTGTCCAGTGGATCTCCCGGGACACCATCCCCTAGTCTAACTATCAATGTGCAGGGGATCTCCCTGGAATCTAACCCATAATTCCAAATATAAATACCTAGTACTGGTGGAATCTACCGGTGCATTCTCGTAGTTTCATATAACAGTGCAGGGGATCTCCTAGGAATCGAACCCGTAGTCCTAAATATAAATGTGCATGGGGGATCTCCCGGCAATCTAACCCATAGTCCCAAAGTAAACAAACAAGGGGGGAGCTCCCGGGAATCAAACCCGTAGTCCCAATGTAAATGTGCAACAAAATTAGAGAGATACTCAGAAAAATATCAACTTCACACTAAGGCAAACAAATAGTCTAGCCTATCCTGCTGCATAAAATCCAAATAAGGCATGTTGAGCAAGTAAGTCAATTAAGTCAATTAGACACGCTTCCCTAGATTAAAAGCAGACTTAAATTCCAAGTAGTACAAACAAGAAAGGAAAATACAATTTAAGGTTATTTTTAATAAAAATAGGATTTTCAACAATTAGCACAAGTACGCGTTCGTCACGTACAGGGCATTTCAGTTACCACAATATCAATCTTAAGGGGAGAGTCCCCTACACAAGGTTAGACAAGCCACTTACCTCGAACAATTGCATGTCAACCCGAAACCACGCTTTTGCCACGAGTATCCGACTCTAAATGGCCCAAATCTATTCAATTAAATTGCATATTGTAAATAATACTTCAAGTAATTGATTCTACAATTAAATTCAAAGCTAATACGCAAAATTATGTAAAATGACCAAAATTTCACTCGGGCCCACGTCTCGGAATCGGGTAAAATTTATATTTCCAGAACCCTCGCACTCTCACGAGTCCAACCATACCGAAAGTATCCAAATCCAATAACATTTCGACCCTCAAATCTGTGAGTCTATCCATTAGTGTTTTCTAAACTTTTCCAACAAAATTCATGGATTAAATGCTAAAACTAGTAATAGATTCGAGTAATCTATCCAAAATTAAGTCAAGAACACTTACCCCGTTGTTCCCTCTGAAAATCTCTTGAAAAATCGCCTCACCCGAGCTCCAAATCGCCAAAAATGGAAAAATGGGACAAAGTCCCATTTTCAGAACTTAAAAACATTCTGCCCAGCACTTCCGCATCTGCGGCCCTGAGACCGCATCTGCGGTCCCGCTTCTACGGAACCAAGGTCGCACCTGCGACATTTCTCTCAAGGGACGATTTTCGCATCTGCGGTCCTAAACTCGCAGATGTGATACCGCTTCTGCAGAAATTCTTCCGCATCTGCGGAAACTACTGGCCTCACTCAAATCTCGCTTCTGCGGTGCCTTAGCCGCTTATGCAGTCCCTAAACCGCAGATGCGAAAATACCAGAAGCAGCAGAAAATTTCCAGCAGCTGCACAAGTCCAAAGTTTTTATCTGTTAACCATCCGAAACTCACCCGAGGCCCCCAGGACCTCAACCAAATATGCCAACCAATCTTAAAACATCATTCAAACTTGTACCAATCTTCAAAACTTCAAACAACATCAAAACACCTTTTTTCATCGAATTCAAGCCTAAGAATTCTAAAAACTCTAAATATACGTTTTCGATCAAAAAGTCTATCAAAACTCGTCCGAATAATCTGAAATTTTGCACATACATCCCAATTGACAAAACGGAGCAACTGAAACTTTCGGAATTTCATTCTGGCCCTCAGATCAAAATCTCGCTATTGGACCGAAAACTTTAAAAATTCAACTTTCGGCATTTCAAGCCTAAATTAGCTACGGACCTCCAAAACACAATCCGGACACACCCCTAAGCCCGAAATCACCTAACGAAGCTAACGGAACCATCGGATTTCCATTCGGAAACCGTCTTCACACTGTTCTAACTATGGTCAAATTTCTAAGACTTAAGCTCTCATTTAGGGACTAAGTGTCCCAAAACTCTCCGAAATTCAAAATTGAACATCCTGGCAATTCAAAATAGCAGAAATAAACTTGGGGAAGGCAGTTAATAGGGGATCGGGACGTAAATTCTTAAGACGACAGGCCAGGTCATCACAAATACAGTCGAATACAATAATTTGTCCACCTGTAATCCCATGGTTCACTCCATGAATACAGTCGAATACACTCGAATACAACAACTGATTAGCTGGATTTCCCTGATTCACGCCTATTTTTGCTACTGTATTCATAAATACAATAGATTAAATACATCAAATATATCATATCACCACAGAAAATGTATCTATAATCCGTAATATAGCAAATGGTATCTATAGATGGCTAATTACTACTAAAAGATAGTGGTTTATGAAAATTCCTCTTTTTTAAATTCTTCTGTTTTTCCTAATTGCCTCAATTCTTGCATCTTCAGACGCCCAATACCATTCTTGAGCCCAAACTCCTCATCCATCGTGACCCCGTGTTTATTCATTATGGACAAGCAAAATTATGGCTTTGATTGAGAAAACTTAATGTGCTATTTATATTTGCATGCTTTCAATATCTTAAAATGTATCTCTATTTAATCTTTTTATGTGATGTCGCCGGAGATAATAGGATTTGGACGAGAGGTAAAGGGTCATGGACGTGGCAATATTATTGAGGAAGACATGGCAATTTGGAGGTTCTAGTGTTCGGGTTGACATTTAAAATGGATAAGCAAATAAAAATAATCCTGAGATAAAAATTTAATACCATCATATTTCTTGTTGGTAACTAATTCTGGAATAAATTATTCCAAAATTAAAAATAGTATCGAAATAATTTATACCTGCCAGAGAATAAAATAACAACAGACACACTACTCTGGATCAATATGCACAGTCACATACACACCCGACGGTGATTTGGATCAATATGCACAGTCACATATAGAGATACAATTTTCAAGGAACATGGTAGAAAGTTTTTCTACTTGCATAAATATTGCTCTCTTTGAAAAGATTGGCACTTGCAATATTTTCTTAATAAGAAGTATTTAGCCATATAAATTTTATGACAGATTTTCGATAACAAATTTCAAAATTTTTACACCACACAAATGCTATAATTTATTTAAGATCATATATTTTAAATGTATTTCCTCTTTTCTAAATTTATGTCAAGTCAAACTAAGACATCTTTTTAAAACGAAGGAAGTGTTATTTAATTAAGATCACAAGCGTCAAAAATCTTATCGATTGTATGCCACATTAGAACAAAGCTAAAAAAAACTCAAAAGTCTTCCTCTTTTACTTAAGCTCCATGCAAGATAGTAGTTTCTGGATTATTCTCTTAAAACCATTTAGCGATGAGTTTTCTAACAATATGTAATAACAGAAAAATAGGGATATCAAAACAGATAATAACACCAATAACATATACAAATCTTAATTTGTTTTTACAATATGCCAGTCATTATTTTTGGCATTTAATCACTAAGGGTCTGTTTGGAAAGCCATCCGATAATTGAAATTGGTGTAACTATTAGGGTAGTAATTGCGACGACATGTTTGTTTGTCATAACATTATTACAGTATAATTACAAGCATACTATTTGGCTGCACAAGTGTAATTACATAATTAGATTAAATTTTAAATGAAGTAATTATCAAAACTTAATAGCTAATATAATAAATATATGCCTATAAATAATTTTTTTAATTTATTAATGATATTAAAGTTGGCATTTAAGATGAAATATTTTTCTTGAATATACATTAATTATTAATCATATACCTATAACTGATATGGTAAAAATAATTCATATATATATATATATATATATATATATATTTAAAGTAATAATACTTAGTTTAATTAATAATAAAAACCATAACATAATTTTTATAAGAACATCATGGAATGCATGTTTATAATAAATTAATATTTATAAAATAATTTCATTACCTTATTCAAATGTTTGACAAAACTACTCTATCAATTCTAACTAAAAGATGAACAACATGCAATGTGAAATAATTAGTCAATACTACTAAAACAAGTAAATTGGAGCCATAAATATAACAAAATTTCAAAATCCAAAAAGAAAAAGTAGTTTAATATATGTTAAATTCTAACATAATAGAAATAAGTTCCAATACAACTTACAGCTTGTTTGGATGGTTGTTCCCCATTGTATCGTATTGTATTGTTAATCCAAAACAATGTTTGTTTTGATTGTTTCATTAAAATCAATTGTATTGTACTGTTAAATCTATTATTCCGCAATAATGAAAAGTCCCCTTTTTTGGAACAACCAATTTGGTGTGGTGGGATTGTTTCATATTTTTCTTTCCAATTATGCCCTAACTTATTACTCCACATTTCTATTTAACCTTTAGCCTTTTTTTTTTTTTTTTTGCTATTTTAACTCCAAATCTCTAACCTGTGACCTACTTTGTTTTTTTTTCTAGAACTTCTGCCGCCAACATTAAAAGGTGTTTTGCCGCCTTCTGATTTTATTTTTTCTCCTAATTTGCTTTTAACTCAATTCTAATTAGATGTGCTCCTTTCTTTTGCCTTCTTTTGTCTCGCTCCTTTGTTCTGCTTTCTTAAGGTGTTTTGTCTTCTTCTTTTTTGTTTTTTAAAATTATTTTTATGCATAACTTTTGATAAATTTAATATTTAAACAATTGAGAGTATTTTAGTAAACTTATCAGTTACAACATCATATGTTACAGTCAAATCAATGCAGTTTGGTAATGAATCATTATTTCTATTATTATGAGGTGTAGTTTCAAAAATTAGAATAATAACGTAGTTAGGCTAAAGAAGAAAACAAAATAAATAAGTAATAAAATATACGAGCAATTACATGGAATAACAAGAAATAAAGGTAAAGAAATAAAAGATAAATAATGTATAAAGAAAAATATTTTTAAAATTAAAAGGTAAATGTAAAATAAAATTTTAAAATAAAAAGATATTACAATATGGAAATAAAAAATTATAAAGAAAATAAATTAAAATAAAAACAAAAAGAAAGAAATAAAAACGGAACATTGTAATTTCAGTGTAATTACCACTCATTCTCACCTCCCGCTTACTATCCGCTTACTAGGTAATTATTTGGCACAAACATACCAAATTGTGTAATTACATCTAATTACAATTAAATTCAATTTCCACGTGGCTTTCGAAACAGGCCTTTAAATAAAATAGGCAAACACAGTGTATTCTTTACTACTAGTGTACGTACCCGTGCGATGCACGGGCATAGGGTCGATAGAAATGTTTGTGTTATTTAGACAGGTATAAGATGATTATGAATGTTGAACAACGAACAAATTGATAAACTACTTGTTTCAAGTATTTAACAGAATGATTAGATAAGGAAATAGTAATGTCAATTTGATTGAGTGCATTCAACATATTAACAATTCATACTGTTTTCACTATTTTGTAACAAATGTGTACATAATAATAGCATATTATAAACAAAAAAATTGTGAGCGATGAACTGTTTGCAACAACCCTAACTATGACCGACCATTTCCAAAATCTGTGAGAGAGCATATTCCAACTGTGAAAAGATTTAAAAGTATGATTGTAAGGAAGTGTTATGCATTTCACATCGCCATGTTGCAGTAACTTTATATATCACTGTTGTTTGATTGAATGTGGAGGATGTTATTTAAGGACGACCCATTATATTGTTGATAAGTAATGTGTGTATTCATGTTTTTCCTCTTTTAAGAAATTGGATATGTCGTAAACGTTTGATTTTTTTTAAATAATAAGTCATTGTTATTCCATGATGTTTTTTATATTATTTAATACTCTTAAGAAAAAAAAATACCGTAAAATGATAGGTAATGTTGAAAACAAATAACAAACTTTCATTAATTAAAATTTTTACAGGTAGTCGTACAACCGGTTTTCCCACTCAGCTTCAAATTTAATAATATAAACCCAAAAAGGTTCACTTGGCCAAACCTCGTGATAAATGTCAGTTAAAATAGTACCTAACGGTTATCCAAGTGAATCTACTAAAATTATTAACGCTTCCCAATCATATAGTACAATTTTGTCTATACTATCAATTAAAGCATCTCGAGTAACCTGATAATTTGCAATATGAAAATCTATTGAAGGCTTAAGCTCTCTAAATTTCTTTTCTTTTTCTCTTCTTTCCGCCCTTCGATCTCTTAACATTTTTTGTATCGCCCTTGGGATTTTTCTGATAACTTCACGCTTTGACTGTGAAGCATTATACGAATAAAAGCTGCGACGGCGTGCCCTTTTACGTTGTCCCCTTCGTTCAATTTGAGTAGTCGGAGTAGGAGTAATTTCATCGTGTCGTTGTTCATCCATATCTAAAATAAGAGTAAAAAAGCAATATGAATAGCTACAACATGTAAATGTCATAATTCAGTACATGTATATTATATAAAATGCTGAGCAAATTTTTCCAAACCAGTTTTCCTTGGCCTTTAATGTGCATATTATGAGAAACGTATGTACAATTTATCATGCTACTTCAGAATACTTGTTTGAACAAAATAAATCTAACTTTCAGAAGAGAACACGTAAATAAATCAAAGCTAGCAAAACGTAATGCGTTTACTTATTAAAACTATATATTCAACAATCACTACAACTTCATTACAATCAAAACCGTGTGCCTCTTAATGTAGCTAACACTGAACTGATGATTATAGCCAAATAACGGAAAATTCATAACGCGACATGTCTTAAAAGAAGCATGAATAGATCGAAATGTGTACTAAAAATCGCTAATGAACAAATTAAAAAACAAACCTTACGTATGAAATCACTGACAGTTGAGGCTATGGTGATTTTCAACAATATATTTTACTTAATTTTATCCCACTGTAATCTGTTTTTGTTTCTTCTGTCACCTTTTTATTTATAACCGGCTAGTTTACTTTCTATTTATAATTTATAATGGTAATAATAGCATGTCATTAATAGGGTGGGGAAGTGGTTAAAAATATAGTGGGTAAGTGGGGAGTAAATGTGGAGGGAGATGGGAAGTTGAGTGTTGGAACATGGGTATTAATTTAACTGTCTTGCAATTTAACTGCATTGCAAAACGTGAGAAAAGTGATAAAAGCTGTGAAAAAATTTATTTGGAGGACAAAATGTTTCCAGTTTTGTTGTATTATACGAACAGTCCATAAATGTGGTGTAATGTCGTGAAATAAGTGAAAGAAGTTGGGTTGGAACGTGGGGATTCATTTGCACGAGGTGCAAAACGTGTAGATTATATCATTGTTTATATATAATATGTACTGACAGAAAATGCCATAAATTCAACTGTGAACTTTTTACGGACATTTCTGAGATGAATTCCTAATTAAAAATGCTAATAACAATGTAATACCATTGGTTGTGTTGGATAAGGTTGTATAGGATAAGGCTGTGCATCGTATGGTGCAAAGATACTGCTATACTATGGGTCTAGATTAGGATAGCTGTTTGAGGGTGCAACTAAAGATTGATGCAGATTTATTATCATAAAAATAGAAGCAAGACAACCAATCACCAAACTGTATATACAGAATTAGTAGACACGGGAATGGCCTTGAAATAATTCCTAAACTGGTACCTTAAATATGTATAGTCTCATTACATTCTTTAAAAGCTGTCCAATTAAAATGGATGTCCTACTAAGAATACTTACCATAGCTGGTATTATGTATGTTAAATGTATGAGAAGGATATAAAATATCAATTTCCAGGTTAATATTTACGCAGCAGTCGATCTGAATAGGAACCACGGAGTTTCAACAACAGATGAAAACAGTTATAGCAGTAAATTTCATTAAGACGCTGAAAGCTGGTAAAACTTAAAAGGCATTTGCATTTAGACAACCATTTATAGTATAACTCACTGTATGGTTGAAGCTGCTGCATGAAGAGTCTACTTGACTCATATCATCTTTCCCATGCTTATCAAAGAATTTTGTTAGTATATCCCTCCTATAGAACAAACAGTTATCTTAAACGAAACGTTAGGCCAACTGAGCTAAACAAAATTTTTAGCCAAATTGTGGCAAGTGCAGTTCGTAGACCAAGAAAATATTTTAGTTAAAGACAAATACAGAGTATAGCCAAACAAAATATTGAAGTATTGTGTTGGATAATATGTTGCATTAACTATATTTGGTTCATCGCAAGCCTTGCAGGATTTCAAACATCATAATGGTCCTTTTATTTTATGTGACTGTTCATATAACAAAATAATACAGTGAAAGCAGCACCAAAAAATGCACAAATAGTATTGGCTGGTACGATTGAACCAAACTCAGCTAAGGCAAGCTTGTCGTTACTAAACTACACAGTCAGTGAATAACAGTCAAGCAATCCAATGTTCAATGCCATTGTCCTTAATACTGTGTGTGCAGTAAGTTAACAGATGCGTAGAATTCATTCATAAGCATAAAAATGAGGGATAATCACGGATAAATGTGCTTCAGTAACAACAGATTGAACAATTGCTCCATCAGTAAGACCACATAATGTCGCAATAACCTTGTTTGTATAAAATTCTAATCTCCCAACGCGTTCTCTTCTACACTTTCACTGCCTAAGAAGCCCAGCTGACAGGCCCTTGTGAAAGACACTAAGTCTTTCATTTTGTTGCATGATCTTCGTGACATGAACTGATTATCTGTCGCCCAATAGAATGAGCACCTTCATCACATCGATGCCTTGAATAAGACAGCTCAAACCATAGCAGAAGCACCTCCATTAACCAACTGTTTAGCAGTTTGTACCAACTACATTTCAAAAACAAAAAGATATGGGCAAATAACCAAGTACTGTTCAGCCTTTTTCTTTGGAGAATACATACTTGAACTGGATATTACTGTTGGAACATGAAATTTCGTTACAGCTATTTAAGTTCTAACTACGAACATAGTCCTAGGCCACCTTATCCACTTTTCACTTTCCTAATTATCATATACAAAAATATATAACTACACTAAAAACAATCAAGCATTTAGGAGGGGCATAGAAGGAAAAAAAAAGCATCCCACACAAATATCACCACCATCCACCAGGGTGCTGAGACTGAACATTCTGCCACTAAAAGCCATAGTAAACCTTGTGAAATAATCCAGGCTTATTTTTCTTCTTCTCTCTCTTTTGCGTTAATTATGTTGATGCAACAATTATGTGAATTTGAAGTCCAAATGTATACTAATTACACTTCATGTCTTACACATGACTGAATAATGAGCATCTGTAATTAACACTTTTTCCCTTAAAAAATAAGCAGTAAATTCAAGATATTAAAATTTTATTTGTGTTTAAATTGTTGTAGTCACAGTATATGCTGCAATTGGGAAAGGATCTTTTCTTCTTTAATTTTCATGCGCCACAACCAAAAGAATACTCTAGTCTATTCAAATGAAGACATATAAAAAAGATTTCTAGGGATTAATAGCTTCACACACACACACACACAAAAACATATTGTGGGTGGATGTTCAAAGATATCAAAAAGGTTTGAACAGCTTACAGCTTCTAGNAAACTTTGGCAGGTCTTCTACATGCTGTAGGCCAGTACCAAAATGATAGTTTCTATTTTTTCCATATTGCCGGATGACATAGAATTCCTTTTTAGAGCTGAAAATTAAAACCGTTCCAATTTATATGAGACAATAAGATGGATAATATCAAAATATTAAATCAAGATTCAATTTTCAAAAAGTAATACTACAAAAGATTGGTCTTTCACCACAACAATGCAATCTGCAAGTCAATGGGATTGTAGATGTTAGAAGATTATTTGTCCACTGAACAGCCAAAAGGAAACAAAACTAATCCTATCTGAAGCAAA
>MU750113.1:4797-18498 GCA_026770625.1 Nicotiana glauca | reverse complement strand
TGTCCTTTAATTGGAAAAACTCCTTCTACCACGCCCTTCGCGGGGTGCGGTAGCGCCAAAAGGAGGTGTGACAGAAGGTTTGGAAGGTTGAGAGGTTTGATCGAGAATTGGCTTTGTTGATACTAGGTTTAGATTTTGGTTTCGAGAGTTGGAATAGGTTTGATGTGTCATTTGGGACTAATTTGAAAAAAATTGATGTCATTCGGAGTTGATTTGATATGGTTCGACATTGGTTTTAGAAGTTGGAAGTTCATTAGTTTCATTAGGCTTGAATTAGGGTGCATTTTGTGATTTTGATGTTGTTTGATGTGATTTGTGGCTTCTACTAAGTTTGTATCCTGTGTTAGGACTTGTTGGTATATTTGGATGGGGTCCTTGGGGCATCGGGTATGATTCAGATCGAAATTGAATTGATATGTCACGCCCTAAAATCGAGGGGCGCGACCGGCGCTCGACCAGGTAGCCCCAGTCTACCGGACCTGGGTGCCTTTACTATCCCACGTGTTACCCCGTGATTTCATTACTCATTATTCAAGTGAAATAACCATTTATAATTAAACACATTCTTACGATATATACATAACATACATGGTTGCTTTGCATGGTTTACAAGTTACACTGCCCAAATACATAGATACACACTTACATAACCCATGTTTCCTGTATATGGAGCCTCTTGGGATACAAAAGAGTTTTACAATACTTGCCAGTAACAAGGCTCCTGCTATACCTTACACAAATACCAAAAATAACACTCCGGGAAAAAGCGACATGAGCCACGCAGGGCCCCAAGAGGAAAGGGTCTCACAAATAAAGCTGACGGAAAGATGGATCAGGTGCTACTGTCGGTGGACTGGAGTACTGTTGTAGAACCACCTAAGATCATAACACGAATGTAGCGCCCCTGGCAAAAAGGACGTCAATACATTTGAATTGTACTGGTATGTATGAACAAACTTTACCCCAAGTAAAATCAAATAATACACAAGTACCAAACAGTAATAGAATCAACAATCAAATGCACCTGAAAGAAACAACCAAAGCCAACAAGTTTCACAATCTCTCCTTCTCCCCTTTCAACATCATTTCATGCTCAAGAGTTTCATGTATTTTCATTTCAATTGTGATTTCGATCAATTTTCCACCTTTATTACCTCTACCACCCTTATCACCACAACCCACACCTTATAACTTCGTGTTGTGGCGCGCAACCGATCCCACCGGACAATCACATTTCACACAACAACAATAGTTCACAGTTCAATCACATGGCTTCAGTCCATCTAGAATATCATTTCACAACAACAAAAACAACTTCACAATGAGTTTTTATTAACCTTAGTACCATTTCCATCATATCCAATAGGCCGTATACAATTTAAGTCACAACGATAATTGCCTACGACAAGCGACACATGATATTACCATAGTTGTTTCAATTACATCAATTACGACTTCTTTCCATAATTTATTACACAGCCCTTACCACATAAACAGATTCACACACACACTTAGTTTATTTCCATTTATTCACACCATCATATCGGAATGTATAATCAACGATTTTAAAGGCATATTAATCACAAGAATTCATGAAATAGGCCATCTTGCCTTAACACCGGTGAAACAACCAAAATTCACAAAATAGTT
Organism: Nicotiana glauca; assembly: GCA_026770625.1. Classification (NCBI taxonomy): domain Eukaryota; kingdom Viridiplantae; phylum Streptophyta; class Magnoliopsida; order Solanales; family Solanaceae; genus Nicotiana; species Nicotiana glauca. Next base: position 16,848 of record MU750113.1, on the reverse strand, counting down.
CACGTAAATAACACATATCAATTACTCATACACCAAACAGGGTGTCTTTTCAAAGGTTAAAGTTAGCCATACATACCTGGAGTTGAATTCCCTTTTTAACTTCTGCTTTCAATTCACCAAACAACCTAGTACCGTCAATCTAGTCCACAAGTTAACACATATATCTTAGAATTTAAGTTCACAAATACAACCCGGACTTATTTAGGTTATCAACCGCTCTTTTTTTGCAAATCTTTACTCCTACCCAATTTCTCTTACTAGATTTTAGGTATTAAAGAACATGCATGTTTGTTTCGACTTATATGTTTAAGCATCAATGCATGAGAATCCCCTTTTTTCGTTTAAATCTGAAAACCAATGAAAAAGGGTTGGGGATTTTACCTGTAAGAACAATGATGAAGATAATTACTCGAATTTCTGATCCTGGATGACATTGAAAATCAAATTGATAAAGATAATACATTCTCTATCAAGAACCCTCTCTTCCCTCTCTCTAGTTTTGTTTAGAAAATGCGTTAAAATGAAGGGTTGGGGTGTTTTATTGAAAAAGGGTCGGGTTTAAAATTTAAAAAGATTAGAGCCCCGAGTCAGGTATGCGGTCGCAAAGAGGAAATGCGGTCCATAGAATGGACCGCAAAAGTGCTCTAAAACTCTGAACATTTCTGTTTAGTTTTGTGTCAAAAATGCGGTCCGCATACCCGTTCTGCGATCGCACAATGCACCGCATTTTTTACCTCAAATTTGACTAACACACTGACTCACTTTGCGATAGAAATGCGGTCCGCATATCAGTTATGCTATCGCATAATGGATCGCATTTTAGCACTTTTATGGAAAACTTTGATTCTTGATTTTTAAATGCTAGATCAGTACAAAGGGTCTGAACCGTGGCAAGAATTTTACACATTCCTAATACATATTCGAAACTTGGGAGTACGAGCTAATAGGTTTTAAGTACAAGTTTTCACGGGGCCTTACATCCTCCCCCACTTAAAATCATTCGTCCTCGAATGAAGATCAAGGGTCACTTAATTGGAGTTCTTATGCAATCTTCTGCCTTTCACAATGCTTAAATCTATTAATAGTGTCCAAATTTGGTTCACTCCCTAAATTTCCAAAAAATTCGCGAGATTTTTCTTTGTAATTAGGCGTATCCACCTTTCAGAGAGCCCCCGAAACATATTTCCATGCACCATTACACTATTCCTATTATCCTTACAACTGGTATACAATTCATTCCCTCAACACTTGCACATATTCAATCACTTGTCACATTTTTGCACATAATTTGGTCACTCCAATGAGTCCCATACAGTTTAACCACTTTAATACTCCATATGCATTTCAATTAATCATTACCAACCTACACTACGATTAATCATTCACTTATCACATGAGTTTCTACAAAACTTTCATTTACCAAAAGGGGTTGCACATGACTCGAATAATCACAACACATACAATTCTTGCACAACTCGAAGAGTTAAAATAGTAAAGCATTTAGGGGAAAAATGGGGTGTCTTTGCACCAAATTGAACACAACATCAGTTTGCTTAGAGATAATAGTTCGCACGATCACTACTAGGCTTGTTCAAACAGAAGGGGATATTTTTCTTTAATTTCATTTTCCGCCTCCCATGTGGTTTCCTCGACTCGTTGATTCCACCACAACACTTTAACTGAAGCAATTTCCCCGTTTCTCAATTTACGAACTTGCCTATCAAGAATAGCAACCGGAATTTCTTCATACGATAACTCTTCATTAACCTCGATGGTCTCGACTGGAACGATGGTGGATGGATCTCCAACCACTTTCTTTAACATAAACACATGGAACACCGAGTGCACTAAGGACATTTCAGGGGGCAATTCCAACCTATAACCCACGTGTCCTATCCTTTGAGTGATCTGATAAGACCCTACATATCTAGGACTCAGCTTCCCTTTCTTTCCAAATTGCACGACTCCCTTCATAGGAGACACCCTCAAGAACACTCAATCATCTATTTGGAACTCCAATTATCTCTAATGTATGTTCGCATAGGATCTCTAGCGACTCTGAGCGGTTTTCATCATCTCCTGAATGACTTTAACTTTTTCCATAGCTTGGTGCACGATATCTAGCCCTATCAATTCTGCTTTACCTACTTCGAACCATCTAATCGCAGACCTACACCTCCTTCTGTCCAATACCTCAAATGGGGCCATCTGAATACTAGTATAAAAGCTGTTATTGTAAGTAAATTCTATAAATGGCAAGTGATCATTCCAATTAGCTTTGAAATCCAAGACACAAGCCCACAACATATCTTCAAGCGTCTAAATAGTCCACTCCGCTTGACCATTAGTCTGCGGATGGAAAGTCATGCTGAGATTCACCTGAGTACCCAAACCTTGCTGAAATTTCTTCCCAAAATTAGTTGTGAACTGGGCCCCTCGATCTGAGATAATAGAAAGTGGAGTGCCATGAAGCCCTATTATTTCCTTGATATACAACTGAGCATACTATTCTGCAGTGTCGGTGGACTTGACTTGCAAGAAGTGAGCTGATTTCGTGAATCGATCCACTATTACCCAAATTGAGTCGAACTTGCACTGAGTGCGAGGTAACCCTACCATGAAGTCCATGTTGATCATCTCCCATTTCCATATTGGTATTTCCATAAGCTGACTTAACCCACCGGGCCACTGATGCTCAGCTTTTACTTGCTAACAATTCGAATGTTTGGATACAATGTCTGCCACACCCCTCTTCATACCGGTCCACCAATAAATTTCCTTGAGATCATGATATATTTTCGTAGAACGTAGGTGGACAACTAGAATTATGAGCCTCCTCCATTACCCTCTCCCGAAGACTACCCAAATCTGGAACATATAAACCTAACTTGACATCGCAATACACCATTATCGCCGTCGATTGAAAATGCCGAAGTCTTGTTATTCAAAACTACCTCCTTCATCTACGCCAATGCTGGATCAATGAACTACTTTTCCTTTACTTCTCCTACAAGTGATGATTCTGCTCCATTATGCACCATAACTTTCCCCTCATCTGAGGTCGAAATACAAATCCCCAGACTGGCCAATTGATAAATATCCCGAGCCAAGGGCCTCCGATCTGCACCCAAATGAGCCAAACGACCCATAAACTTCCGACTGAGAGCATCGGCCACCACATTCGCCTTCCCTGGATGGTACAAAATATTCATATCATAATCCTTGAGCAATTCTAACCATTATTGCTGCCTTAAATTCAACTCCTTCTGCTTGAACAAATATTAGAGACTCTTGTGGTCTGAGAACACATCCACATGGACACCATTAAGATAATGCCGCCATAATTTCAAAGCAAACACAACTATTGCAATCTCTAAATCATGCATCGGATAATTCTTCTCGTGATTCTTGAGTTGCCTTGAAACATACGCTATAACCTTCCTATGTTGCATCAACACACACCCAAAGCGACCCTGGAGGCATCACAATAAACCACGAATCCTTTCGTGCCTTCTGGCAAGGTCAATATCGGCGTCGAGGTCAACCTCGACTTCAATTCCTGAAAACATTTCTCACAAGCGTCGGACCATTGGAACCTAACTGCTTTCTGCATCAACTTAGTCAATGGGGAGGCGGGGGTAGAGAATCCCTCCACAAATCTTCGATAATACCCTACTAAAACCAAGAAGCTACGGATCTCCATTGGGTTCATGGGTCTAGGCCAATCTTTCACTGTTGCAATCTTCTTGGGATCCACCTGAATCCCTCACTAGAAACAATATGACCTAGAAAGGTAACAGACTCCAACAAAAATTCACATTTTGAAAATTTAGCATACAACTAGTACTGATGAAGAGTCTGCAGAACTTCCCTGAGGTGATCAGCATGATCCTCACGGCTCCGCGAATAGAGAAGGATGTCATCAATGAAAACAATCACGAAGGAGTCTAGAATGGCTTGAAGACCCGATTCATAAGATCTATGAAAGCCGTTGGGGCATTGGTTAGCCCAAAAGACATGACCAAGAATTCAAAGTGACCATAGCGAGTTTTGAAAGCGGTCTTAGGGATATCCTGCTCTCTGATCTTCAATTGGTGATACCCGGACCGTAGATCAATTTTTGAGAAGAACCTTGCACCTTGCAATTGGTTGAACAAATCATCTATCCAAGGTAAACGATATTCATTCTTGATGGTGACTTTGTTGAGCTGCTGATAATCAACACACATTCGGAGCAACCCATCCTTCTTTCTGACAAAAAGAACCGGAGCACCCTACGGTGACACACTCGGCCGAATGAACCCCTCTTCTAATAAATCTCTCAGCTGCTCCTTTAACTCCGTTGGTGCCATTCTGTATGGTGGGATAGATATTGGCTGCGTATCTGACAATACATCAATCCTAAAATCAATCTCCCTATCTGGCGGAATCCATGGAAGCTCGTCCAGAAACACTTCAAGAAACTCATTCACGACTGGCACGGACTCGGGGACAGACACTTCTGAAGTGGTGTCTGCCACCCTGACCAAATGATAGATACACCCCTTCTTAATCAATTTTGGAACCTTAAGGTAAGAAATAAACCTACCCTTCGTCACCACACCATTCCCTTTCCACTCAATAACCGGCTCATTAGGGAAATCGAGTCTCATGACCCTCGTTCAACAGTCAAGTTTAGCAAAGCACAAATAAAGCCAATCCATTCCCATAATAACATCAAAATCCACCATTCCAAGCTCGATAAGATCGGCCGTGATAACACGACCACATACCGTGACAACACAATTCCTATAAACTCATGTAGCTATAATAGAATCACCAATCAGAGTCGATACGGAGAACGACTCATGAAGCTGTTCGGGTTCTATCCCAAAACTTGAAGCAATGAATGGGATGGCATAAGACAAAGAGGACCTCGGATCAATAAGAGCATAACAATCAATTGCCTGAACAGACAAGATACCTGTAACAACATCTGGAGAAGCCTCTACACTCTGGCGATCACTCAAAGCATAAAACTGGATGGGTACATCTCTACCACGAGCTCCGCCCCTGACTACACCATTCCCTACTGGAGCTGGAGGATACATGAATGATGTGACGGCTGAAGAACTGGATGACTGAGCAAATACCCTACCTATGCCTTGACTGGGCGCATGATAGTCCCGCTGGATATGTCCCGTCACCCCGCATCTACAACATATTGGGATATCCAAATAATAGGTCTCGGAGTGGAACCTCCCACACTTGGGGCATGGAGCCTTCCCCTGCTGTTGTGATATCCCTCCCGGACTGATGGGGTCTCCTACTGTTTGAACCTGGTCTCAAGTGACAGCTTTGCTGGTAACTATGCACAGATGGTGGTCCGCTCACTAAAGACTGAGCATATAACTGGGATGGCTCTAATGGACCTCTCACCTGACCCACAGATCGGGCCCTGCTGCTTCTCTCCCTTTCCGCCCGTATCTTCAACTTTTTAGCTTCTGTGGCCTGAGCGAATCCCACAATCTTTCCATAATTGATATTCAAGTATAATGCCACTGTAGCAGCCTCATTCACCACCAAAATACTAAGGCCCTAAACGAGTCACCGAACTCAAGCATCCATGGTCGACAATAACTGAGGAGCATACTTGGACAATCCCACAAACTCCATGTGGTACTCCAAAACACTCACACAACCCTGCTTGAGGATCTCAAACTCAGTGGCACGGGCTGCCATTGTCTCAGCGGTCAAGAAGTGGTCCATAAATGCATCTACAAACTCATCCCATCTAGACGGAGGTCTTCCCTCCCCGCGGGAATCCTCCCACATCTCGAACCACGAATACGCTGCTCCCCTCAACCTGTATAAAGCCAACTCAACCCCCATCCATCTCTAAAGCCTTCATTACTCAAAGGGTTTTATACATTTCATCAAGGAAATCATGCGGATCGGCCTCTAGGTCTGTGCCTATGAACTCTGGAGGGGCCAACCACAGAAACTGGTTGACTCTAGAGCTGGCGGAATCTCCCAGTCTGCTGGAAAACGCAGGGGAATCATAAGATCTCTGGCCTGAGCGGCCACTAACTTGTTCTACATATGGATGGCTCCTCTAAGGTACCCATCAGAAACTATGAGACCGGAAGTTGGAACTGTATCAGGATCATGAATATCAGCGGGAGGGGTGGTAGTACCCTCTGCCGCAGCAGGAACAGGAACACTCTGATATGGGATAGATGGGTTAGGTAGATTCAAGGCCAGGGAGTCATTCTCACCCCCGGTATCAGGTATATGGTTCAAAGACACACTTGGGGTGGCATTGGCCCCAAGGCCGAGTCTAGCTCTCTTTTTAGGTGCCATTACTGAAAATTTCAGAATAGAGCATGAGTTAGACATAAATACTTTCACTTTTCACTTCACCGCACGATATACGAAAGCAACGAGGAGGGTAATTTCCTAAATGTCCATGTAGCCCCTACTTATAAATGTGGTCTACTACACACCGATAAGAAGGGCTCTACTAGACACGCCTCCGAGACATCCTAGGACTCTTTTAAAACCTTAGGCCCTGATACCAAATTTGTCACGCCCCAAAACCGAGGGGCGTGATCGGCGCTCGACCGGGTAGCCCCAGTCAAGCGGACCTGGGTGCCTTTCCTATCCCATGTGTTACCCTGTGATTTCATTACTCATTATTCAAGTGAAATAACCATATATAATTAAACACGTTCTTGCAAGATATACATAAAATACATGGTTGCTTTGCATGGTTTACAAGTTACACTGCACAAATACATAGATACACACTTACATAACCCACGTTTCCTATTTACGGAGCCTCTAGGAATACAAAAGAGTTTTACGATACTTGCCGGTAAAAAGGCTCCAGCTATACCTTACACAAACACCAAAAATAAGACTCTAGGAAGAAAAGCGGCATGAGCCACGCCGGGCCCCGATAAGAAAGGGGCTCACCAATACAGCTGATGGAAAGATGGAAGAGGTGCTACTGTCGGTGGACTGGAGTAGCTATATAGAACCACCTACAATCATAACACGAATGTAGTGCCCCCATCAAAAGGGATGTCAGTACATTTGAATTGTGCTGCTATGTATGAACAAACTTTACCCCAAGTAAAATCAAACAATACACAAGTAACAAATAGTAATAGAATAAGCAATCAAATGTATCTAAAAGGAACAACCAAAGCCAACAAGTTTCACAATCTCTCCTTCTCCCCTTTCAACATCATTTCATACTGAAGAGCTTTATGTATTTTCATTTCAATTGTGATTTTGATCACTTTTCCACCCGCATTACCTCGGCCACCCTTATTACCTCGGCCACCATTATCACCACAACCCACACCTTATAACTTCGTGTTGTGGTGCGTAACCTGATCCCACCGGACAATCATATTTCACACAACGACAATAGTTCATAGTTCAAACACATGGCTTCAGGCCATCCAGAATACCATTTCACAACAACAATAACAATTTCATAATGAGTTCTCATTAACCTCAGTACCATTTCCATCATATCCAACAGCCCGTATCGAATTTAATTCATAACGGTAATTTGCTATGACAAGCCACACATGATATTACCACAGTTGTTTTAATTACATCAATTATGATTTCTTTCCATCATTTATTACACAGCCCTTACCATATAAATACATTCACACACACACGCGCGCGCTTAATTTTTTGCCATTTATTCACACTATCATACCGGAACGTATCATCAATAATGGTTAAGGCATATTAATCACAAGAATTCATGAAATAGGCCATCTTGCCTTAACACCCATAAAACAACCAAAATTCACAAATATTTCGCTTAAATAACACGTATCAATTGCTCATACACCAAACAGGGTGACTCTACAAAGGTTAAAGTTAGTCATATATACCTGGAATCGAATTCCCTTTTTAACTACTACTTTCAATTCACCAAACACCCTAGTACTGTCAATCTAGTTCACAAGTTAACATATATATCTTAGAATTGAAGTTTACAAATACAACCCGAACTTATTTAGGTGATCAACCGCTCTTTTTTTGCAAATCTTTACTCCTACCCAATTTCTCTTACTAGATTTTAGTTATTAAAGAACATGCATGTATGTTTCGACTTATATGTTTAAGAATCAATGCATGAGAATCCCCTTTTTCGTTTAAATCTGAAAACCAATGAAAAAGGTTTGGGGATTTTACCCGCAAGAACGATGATGAAGATAATTACTCAAAATTTCCAGGCCTGGGTGACTTTGAAAATCAAATTGATGAAGATAATACTTTCTCTCTCAAGAACCCTCTCTTCCCTCTCTCTAGTTTGATTTAGAAAATGTGTTAAAATGAAAGGTTGGGCTGTTTTATTGAAAAAGGATCGGGTTTAAAAGTTAGAAAAATTAGAGCCCCAAGTCAGGTATGAGATCGCATTTATGGTCGCAAAGCGGAAATGCGGTCCGCAGAATGGACCGCAAAAGTGCTCCAAAACTCTGAATATTTCTGTTTGGGTTTGCGGCAAAAATAAGGTATGCATACCCTTTCTGCGGTCGCATAATGCACCGCATTTGTGACCTCAAATTTGACTAACACACTGACTCACTTTGAATTAGAAATACGGTCCACATATCAGTTATGTGATCCCATAATGGACCATATTTTAGCACTTTTCTGGAAAACTTTAATTCTTGATTTTTAAATGCCAGATCAGTACAAAGTGTCATAGATGTAGACCGTAGGTGCTGGTCTGATCGCACCTACGAGAATATGACCGCAGGTGCGAAGCTGCAGAAGTGGGAGATGTATCATAGAAGTGGAAAATCTGGGCTTTGTTAGGGTCACAGATGTAGACTGGAAGCACATTTGCGAAAATGTAGATGTGCGAGGTAGCCCGTAAAAGCAGATCTTGACTGGATCTAGAAAAAGTGTAGGTGCGAGGTTTTTCTGCATTTGCATGTCCGCAGATATAACATTAGGAGCGCAGATGCGATATTTGAGGATATATTGGATTTATGCAAATGTGAAGCATGGACCGCACCAGCGGTCTCGTAGGTGCGTAAGGTGGAGAATAGGTGCTCTTGGTCGAGAGATTAAGTGAATTCCGTAGAAGTAGTTCGTAGATACAACCATATTGACCACAAGTGATGTTTTGATGGACAGATTTTGTATTTGAAGGGTTTTGTGGTCTTTCCCATTTTGAGAGTTTTGGGACTTCGCTAAGAGCAATTTTTGTGAGGGATTTTTGCTACAATTGAAGAAGTAAGTGAAGATTCATCATTTTTATTGATAAATATTGGTTGCCCATTAATTATTACACCTTCTATATGTGTATTTGAGGTGAAAATTAGGGGTTTTTAACCAAGTGGTTAAAGAGTGAGACTTTGTGATTTGGGAGTTGATTTGTGGATGGAATTGGATGAAATTAGTATGGTTTGACTTGTAATTAAATGTGTGCCAGGAATTTGTGAATTTTGTCAGGATCTGGGGTGCAAGCCCAGGGTTGACATTTTGATTTGACTTTCTAATTTTGATTAAAGACCTTAGCTTTATCTTTTGCAATTGTTTGATATAGCTATTACTGATCGTATTAAGTTTTTTGTGACTAGATTCGAGTTGTTCGAAGACCGATTCATGAGGCAAGGGCTTGATGAATTATTCAGCTGTGTGCTTTGAGCTAAGAAACATATCTAAACTTGGATTTAAGTGTATTTAACCTTGAGGACTACATTATATGAAAGATATAAGGGTGACATTCATGCTAGGTGATGGGCTTGTGTAAGTGCACTGACATATTCATGGTTTAGGAGGCCTTTAGGTTGTTGTCGGGCTAGTTTTGCTATCATATCTTATTACTCTAGCATCTTACCTACTTGTTTGATCATTTGAACTGTGATTCATATTACACATCATGTCTAGGCCAAGTGCTATTTGTTTTAGACTTGATAGGGCTATTCTTGCTATTTCATAACTATATGCCTTATTTGTACATATGTTCTCACCCATGATGCTATTTTCGTTATTATATCTTTTTCACAGTACTTCTTATTTGTTTCCTCATATGTTGTTGATGCCTCTTATGTGTAAGATTGTTAAACTGAGCATTTTGAGATTGTTAATATGAGACATGAATGGTAAATGACTGAATTTGGGCCATAGAGCTAGTTTGGTATTGTTTTTAAGTTGACGTGTATGCCAGGCCCATATTGGGCTAAGTGTTATTGTTTTAGGGCGACGCATGCACCATGCCTCACTATTGGGATAAATGATTATGATTAGTGCTTGGGCAGGATACGCCCCTCCCGAGTCTGACATGTCAATTGTGGGGGCATGCATATTGGACCTACTATCAGCTTAATAGTCATGAGAGGCATAAAGAATATTTAAAACAAAGCACGTTATTAACAATCAATTTTACCAGTTTAGGCACAGTAAAGCTGGTACGTATGTGCTTATTAAACAACAGATGGCACACAATATCAAACATTTTAAATCTTTCACAAACATGAAATGGGTTAAAAATAGCCAAATAATCATAAGTCACTGCATAAGTCAAAGCTACCAATGCATTTTCACAACCCAATACCAATATGAGTATCTTGCGCTCACAGGGCGCAAGATAATATAGGTAATTACCTGACTCCGAAGAGATGGTACCAAATTTAAGTATTTTTGCAGAGTATAACCCAATATACTAATAAGTATTATAATGTTGTAGTGCACAAATCGACCCACAAATATAGCTATTGTGTCGTGCCACTCGATCCATACATGAACACATGGTGGGATGCAACCCAATTGACATATAATACTGTTCCGACATGCAACCCGATCTACAACAATTTCATAAATAATCAATATCCTCTCATAATATTTATGGTGCCAAACTTGACTCATTTCGAATATCCAACTCTCCAAATCATAGATGTATGCATATGAGGTAATATAATCAAAGGTACTGAATCATAATAATATGTATGCAAATAAAATCACATATGGGTAAAAAATGGCTATGGGTAATCGTGTAGTTCAATTTATCTCCACAATCTAATAAGCAATATCATCATTCAAGAGCCCTATTATACTCCCTCCGTTTTAATTTATGTGAACCTATTTCCTTTTTGGTCCGTGCCAAAAAGAATGACCTCTTTCCTTATTTGGAAATAATTTACCTTTATGCAATGATTTATAGCCATACAAAATATTTGTGCCTCATTTTACACCACAAGTTCAAAAGTCTTCTCTGTTTTCTTAAACTCCGTGCCCAGTCAAATGGGTTCACATAAATTGAAACGGAGGGAGTAATATTTAACATGAAAGAAATAAGCCATTTAACCATCAAAGCATGAAGCAATGACAAGTATGTGAATACGGCTCGACAAGGAAGCTCAATATAGCAAATAATCATTTATGCTCAATTCAACAAGTCATAACTCTACACATGCTTCTAAGTAATAATAGTGTAACGACCCGACCCGTATTCTCAGGTATTTTCGCCCCGTTTTTCCCATCTTATGCTTCTATATGTTTTATTACATGTGTTTGGTGAATTTGAAGTAATTCGGATAGAGTTTGGTTGGAAATGAGACACTTAGTCTCTTTTAAGAAGACTTAAGTTAGAAAAGTCAACCGGATGTTGACTTATGAGTTAGAGGGCTCGGAATTTAATTCTGATGGTTCGGTTAGCTCCGGAAGATGATTTAAGTTTTAGGAGCGCAATCGGAAGTAATTTTTGAAGTCCGGTGAAGAAGTTAGCCTATTTTGGCGAAGTTGGAATTTTGGCGAAATCCGGTGTGAGATTTTGATTCGGGAGTCGGAATGGAATTCCAAGAGTTGCAGTAGCTTCGTCAAGTGATTTTGGAAATGTCTGCAAATTTTCAGGTCATTCGGACGTCGTTTGGTTGGATTTTTGATCGAATGTGCAATTCAGAAGTTTTAAGAAAATTTAGACTTTGATTTGATGATAAATGAGGATTTTGATGTTAACGATAGCGTTTTTATGATTCGAGCAAGTTTGAATAATGTATTAGATCATGTATGTGCTTTTGGTTGAGGTCC